>JAZGTK010006601.1:0-20591 GCA_036877625.1 Ambastaia sidthimunki | reverse complement strand
TTTTACTTATAATGTTAGTCAGGTTTACTTTAGTTTAGACCATTTTCCACCATCTCTCTGAGCCTTGAAATTAAACAGGCTGTTTTTGATACTGTAACTTTAAGACATAACCAAGTGATTTATTGTTGTTATGCTTGGTTTAATTTATTTACATGTGCAATGTGTTAACATTCACACTGTCATTGATCAAGGCAGAGGGACTGGATGTTAATTATGTGCTGATTTATAAATGTTGGTGTAGACGACTGTTCTGAACAACCAGCTTTTACAGTTTCGTTTCAAATTGTCTGGCCGTGCAGGGGCGGAAGTTTTGCGATGTTAATGTTATAGTGTGGTTACATGGTACATCAAACTCCTGTTTATTTGCATCAGACAAGCAAATAAAATCCTGTTTTTCATTTTGTGCCCTTTAATATCTTTCATGTGTGGAAGAAAATCTCAGATACTCATTGGATTGAAACAATCGGAACTCAGAGTTCAAGGTAAACTTTTCCCTGGGAGATTAAACACACCATCAATGAATGAAAACTATAACATTAATGTAACTCAGCCACTCTCCACCTCGGATGGGTTTCAAGCTGTATCCGCTGTTATTGGAAAAGCTGGTACAACGACCAGGAAGTTTAAACTTTTACACCATGACCAGGTCAGATTCCAGCTAAAATATGAAGGTGACGTCACTTTTTATCTTTGATATCTGCATGCGGTTAAGCTGGTATGGTTCCACACATGTTCCGTATTCATAGACAGTTTGAGCACAGTGATAACTATTATCTGGTAACTGTGGTAACCGTAATTACGAATCCGAAGTATGAAAACATATGATGAATGTCTGTTTAACTGCTTTGTGTGTTTTTTTTTTTTGGTTGGCTGGTCCGTATGTTCTGCTTCCTTCACTTGAGGAATTTGTTGGGGGCTATCAAGTGATTTTTGCCCTTCGGGTTCTTCATTGTTACAGACGGATCTTGGCACAAACCGATTCATCAACCCTGAACCAGACCGACAACCAGGAGAACTACATACTGATAAGAGAATACACACACTGCAGTCAACATTCCAGGAACGTTAATAGTTACTCGCTTAAAGAGTTCAAATTTGTTTTAATTCGATACACTAATGGACCACAATCCATTAAAGGCTTCTAAATAAAATCTAAATTGTATTTGGTGACTTCTAGTCAATATTTGTCTGCTTTGAGACCATCTTTGTTTCTAGTGTCTCCTAAAACTTTCTAATTAACTTGGAGATTCAAAACAAACTGTCTTTCTCTTCCATTAAACAAACTTGCCATTATTATTATTGACTTATGACTCGCTTATGGCGTATTCAAATTTTTGTCCATATACAAATATAAGAATGTTTTATTCTTTGAGTGAAGTTGAGGGTGTTATTTGGTGGTGATGCTCCCTGTCAAGGCTGATAAATCAGTTTATCACTAGAAAGTCGTGACCTAACCTAAAAGTTAGTTCAAGTAAAGTTCAGAGAAAAGCACAACCCACTGTGTCAAGCAAGCGTTTGTCTTCCCTTGACCTTTTCTCATTCACTGACAGTGGGAAACTTGACCCTGCTGAATGTCAAAGCACAGCACTCCAAACCACACCTCCAAAACTCCCAATCCATCCACCACAGGTTCTTAAATTCCCTGTTCTGTTTTTCCCTTTTATCCAACAAAAGCAATCACGAGATTTCCAGATCAATGCAATAAATCCTCATTATTTATACATGACTCTGCAGACTCCTACACTGCAAAAGTCCTTTAAAAAATACACATTTTAAAATATAGATTCTGATATGTTTGCATGAATCACGATTTTGTTTTTATCCATAACTAGTTTCTTAATGGATTCATGAATTTTTCTTTGGCTCAATTCCTGAGTCATCAGTGTCTTTCTGACCTTGTAGATGAATGCTTGTGTATTTATGATTCTCTGAAATGGTTAATCTCCAGTTTAATGACCTCATCTCGGTTCCAAGTTTAAGTCCAGGTTTAGTTTTTGTGTGTGTGTGTGTGTGTGTGGAAGTTGTTCAGCACACACTGTTGGCATTGTTCAGAAGTCAGGGCTGGTTAATTATTAGCCTATAGCCACAATGATTTTGCCCCTCCCTGTAGGTTTTTACGAAGCTGAAAGGCGCTCTGATGAAACATGAGAAACGATGACCTGATTTGATACGACAATGTCTGTGTGTAAAAATTTGAACCCCCCATCTTTTCCATAAAAGCAGTTTTTTATTGTGCTTATCAGTGCTAACAAAGGCGTTCACAGAGCACAATTATCAGGGTCAAGGTGTGACAGCGGACCAGTTACAGTACAAACCGTTTTAAAGAATGTTTTGGGTGTAATATACAGCTGCTGTCTGTTTTATTTAAATCTGGCAGAAATGAATCAGTTTAGATTATGTATTTGTATTCATTGCATCTTTTACAATGCAATTTTACGACTGCTTTTTTGTGCGCAAGTCAAATTATTCACTCCAGTGTTTTTGCATCATGTAATACAGTCGGGCATTTGATGAGACACCTGTGGGAAAAACAGGCTAAACAGAGAGCCGTTCTGCACAGTGCAAAGAAAGACAGAGAACGGTGAATGTTTCTGTTTGTGTAAGGGTAGAAACACACACACACACTCGCACCTGTTCTGTTGTTATTGCTCAAGTTTTATAGTAGGCAGAGAGAATTATGGGAAAGGGAGATCAAGCACAACCTTATTTCAGGCCAGACTAGACAAATGTTTCCGCTCTGTTGTGCTGGTTCACAGAAACTACATGTCCTCTGGCTGTCAATCAAACTGACTGTCCTTCCACTGGCCTGTCAAACTCTGTCCCATTGAAACCATTTATTTATAGTCTGTCTGAATTTGTCTCTCTCTGCGGGAGAGCTAATCATATTCAAATGCTAGCTTTTCTGGGCTGTTGCTAGGGTGTTGCTAAGACATTGCTTACTGGCAAACGTAAATAAAAAAAATCACCCCTGGTCTTTGATATACTGGTCATTCATTTTGCTCACCAAGTAAGTTGTACAATTAACTAAAAAAATAACCAATCAACTATTGACAGGATTTGACAGATCACCTAGAAAGTAATGTTAGTTAAATAAGTTTATCATGGAAAAGGGTATTTTGAGAAAGATTGTACCTAAATGGCAGTAGTTATAGTGTTAAGCAGAAATGTTAAGCAGAGTTATAGTGTTAAGCAGAACATGTTTAATGCTTTCACACAAGGCTTTGGTTTAGTTAAGATTCTGATCTTTGTTTACTTCGTCTGACCTCACGGCACTCATGCAGGCACAGAAAGGGCAGCACACTGTCCTCCATGGGTCCTTGAGACTCATGCGCTAGACAGGAACGATGTTACTGATATCACACACTGACACACACTAGCACACTGACTGTGGCAAGTATGCAGGTTATCAGTATGTGATTTAAACGGGCTCCCCAGACCCTCTAGACATCAGGTTGTGGGCAAATAGTTACTCTGTTCAATCTGACTTGTTTTGCTAAGGAAATGTTCCGGGTTCAATACAAGTCTGGGATACGATCAATAAAAATATTTAGATTCTTTACAAGAAAGAAAAGCTTTTACAATAAATAATAAAGCATGTTTATATAACATATCAGGCTTACAAAATTTTATTAAAGTAGTAACAGAGTAGTAACACATTGCCATAGGATTGTGTTTGAAATGCTTATGTATATGTATAATAATTCAAGATAAGTTGGTTTCAGTAGTTTATGAAGAATCTAATGTTTTATTAGTGTGTGGGTTGCTTGTTTATGAAGTATGAGGATATAGTTTAGATACAGTGACGATTTGTGTCGTGGTTGTGCACTGCTTGACAACACAACCATTTAATCTCTTTCTCTCTCACTCACTCTCTCTTTATCTCTCTCACTCACACACCATCATAAACACTGACCTTTAATTCTAGCCGGACGCGAGTGGGCGGGGCACACGTGATATCCTGCCCTCTGATTGGTTGATTTGGTTAGGGGCCGGATTAGTGGATCACGTGATCGCTTCACGATCGTTCTCCCTGCAGCAGCACATACTGACGAACCCAGTCTCACACACAAACATACATACACACGCTGCAGCTGAAATCCCCTTTGCATGCGGTTATAGGAGTGTCGTTGTGTGAGAGTCACACTTTCTCCGTGTTTAAGTGGGAGTTAAAGGCCGTTTGGGGAGTTTTGGAGCCGTTGTATCGAGTTTAATCTCCTGAGGTAATCTGGGATTCACGAGGCGGGAATGAGAGAGATGCGCTCGAGCGCTCGCCGCACTTTCACTCTGTGAGGAGCATCAGGTGGGTTTAACTTCACAAAACGCTACAAATACACTCAAACTGCACTTATATTGACATTTTGACATTTAACCCAGTTTGGTTGCTTTAAAGTGAGCCATATAAACGTGGTGCCTTTTAAAACGAATTTCAAAGTTAACGCGTTTAAAGCGCCTAACGACAAACATATTTGTGATCACGTGGTTTTAAAAGAGCTTTTGTCTCGCTTCACGTGGATTTGTACGTATAAGCGTTTTCGCTTTTGTTTTTGACGCGAGCGCGTACACGCGCACGCACGCCCCTCGCGCGCTGATGCTCCGCTATTCCAAGCGCGAGACCCTTTCCCGAGATTGAAATCTGAGTCCGATCTCCCGCGTCCTATTTATAGTGCTGCTAAAGATAAAGAGATTGAAATAGCGCCGTGTAATGATGACGAGGGGTCGCACGCTGTAGCGTGACCCTAAATGGGTGTTTGAGCACTTCAACCATGTATACAATGCATTAGATGCCGAAACAAGCACCATCTATTTTGTGGCACAAGCTAAAATTTGGTTGTCAAACCTGATGTTTCTAGTTAATGTGATAAACTACACCTGTGGGAATTGAATTAATACATTCATTAAAGGTTATTAAAAGGTAAATGCAACACAAAAGTTAAGGCAGTTTTAGGCATAATTTATTTGCAGATGTCACATATCTTTGGTTATTTCAGTGTTGTTAATACTGCTTTCGGTGTCTGAACACGTGTTGGATTCATTGTACTGTATGTATCAACGTGAAGTCGGTGATAAATGTTATACGATCTTTCTTGGCTGCGTCTATGTGTAAAGCGACCAGCTTTAATGCTTTGCTTACACAGTCTTTGGCCGTGTTTCAATACCAAGCGAACTGCATATGTGATTATAAGCAACAATTACTGTTTTGGTGGGTGACTCACTAAGTTTTAAAACCGCATTTTAGTCACTAAACTCCTGTCTGTTTCATGTCACGCTCCCTGTATAATGTTTAAGGAAACGTCAAAGTTAAGTTCTGATCGGTCTGTTATGTATTAGTGGAAACTAAAATTACATATTACTATAAACTGCTTGACCATCTGTCCTTCATGGTATAGTCCTGCCTAATTTGTAATGTTGATTTCTGTCATTTTGCATGCAGGCTGTGTATAATATAAGACAATGACTATACATGATGCTCTTGTGATTGTATTGCTGGTGCCCCCCCTCCCTTTTGCTTATTTTGTTGGATTGTTGTATTACTGGTGTGTGTGTGTGTCATTGTAACACATCTTCCTGTCTGTTCATGCATGTGACCAAGAAACCTTGCACACCAGTTCATTACTGTTTGTATTCAGACTGAACAGCTGTTAAAATATGGATTGAGACCCCGCCTCTTTCTCTACGTCTCACACACACACTTTTCCTAGTGCATTTCTTCCCCCCCCCACACACTCACCCTCTCAGAACAGACAGTTGTAAAGGATCCAGTGGTTTCTCAGAGTTGTGTGTTGGTTGGTTTACATAAAGCATTTGATAAACTGAGATTGACAGGCGGGGTTATATAACATCACATACTGAACATCTGCTCCCTAGAAGATTTTAATTCCGTCATGTTTTTCATATTTCCAGCAGGTGGTGGGAATTTTCAAAGGGTTTGCTGACCCACAATTAAAATGATTTGCCCTCATGTTGTTCTAGTCCCTTAATTAATCGTTTTTAAGAAAAAGATGTTTAATGTTTTCTGTTGACCACAAGCTGTAAAGAACAGACTTAAGTTTGTAAATTTTTTTTAGGAAAATTGTCATGGAAAACAGTGGTGTGAATGTTCATGTGTTTTGGTTCACATGGATCGGTACATGATGAGATTAGGTTTTTGGCTGTTAATTTTACATAGCTGTGTTTTGGAATAAGACCAGCTGTGGTCATTGTCTGGTAAAATCCACCCACCTGTTGTTGTTTTCATTGTTACTTGGGTTTTTTTTTTTTATAAGAGTTCTGCTTTTCAGGCTTGGCAACCTTTGCTTTATGCCTCTGTTTCTTGCTGGGTGTGTCTGCAGTCGTCATCTGTTAGCACACAACAGTTGTCGCCAGACGCTAGATTTGACTATTACATCATAAGTTGAAACACGTGATCTCTGTGCATGCGTGTGGATTGTTGTCCTTACAGCGTAATAAACTTAAGCGTTGTCCCTTTAAGCTCTTCCTGGGGTGGTCAGATTCATTGGGGCAGTGTAAAAGTTTACATTTGTGTTGGTGATAATAGTTCTCACTGCTTCGAGACAACTGAAACAATTGATAGAAGGTCAACACCAAGGTCATGGGTTCGATTGGTAATAAAATGTATACTTTAAAAGGATGGCAAGTTGCTTTAGATAACAGTGTGTGCAAGATGCATAAATGTAAGTTTTTTTACCTAGTAGTATTTGTCTGGTTAAGAAGACTTTCTGTTGTTATTCCTGCATGTGTGTGTGTGGACCCGTAAAAATGTGATGTCTTGCCGCTTGTTGACTGAGGCTCTTAGCGAGCCGTGTGTGTGTGTGTGTGTGGCAGAACGGTCTCTCTCTAATCTCAAACATCTTTCCAAGTGCCATTTGACCTGAGTGAGCAGCTTAGCAACGTACAACAGAGAAACAAGGCCCCCCCCAATACAGGCAGAGAACACTTAGTGTGCATTCATTCAGAAAGAGCAGGTGAATGTTTTTTACTGTGGCTTCAGTATGTCTGACTCAGTCTACCAGTAGCACAGTGATTAAAACCATCCCAGCAGAATGATGTAGAAGCTTTTAATGGTGTTTGCTAAAGCATCACTTTCACTATGACACTTTCAGTATTACACTTCAGTAATTTATCCCATACTGCTTGTGCTGCCAACATGTCTCTTTCCTACAGCTTGAGAGGAGATGTGTTGTGTCTTTAAGGAACCAAACCTTTCATTTTCATCTTGTGGATTCTCTCTCTCTATATCTGTCTATCTCTCTCTGTCTCTCTCTGTGTGTTTGTTTTTCTCTCTCTCTGTCTGTGTGTCTGTTTCTCTCTCTCTTTTTCTCTTTTTCTGTGTCTGTCTCTCTCATGCTTTGCCTATGGAGAAATTCAGTGCTCCTGTCATTTTGAATGCTGTCCAGTTTGCTCACACTATTGTGAAAGAAAGAGCTCTACATGGCTGGGACAATAGTGTTTGTGTGAGAGAAACCTGATAATCTTCCACACCTGACGGTCGACCTGACGCCACCCTTCGCTGTTGGCGGGACAGCCCACTTTTTAGGTCCCCGTCTGTTCATAGCGGACAAACAAAGCCAAACAAAGTCCAATGAAAATAGTAAAACTCTCATCGAGTGAGTTTAGCTAATGTGCAGCTCAAATGCCTGTTTGGGGATCATATTGGTTAGTGGATTCACATCTGTGTGTGTGGTGTGATGGGTTTGGCCTTGGCAATACAGATCCAAACTGTTTTGCCTGTCAAATGTGAGCTGAAGTGAACAGTCTTTCTTTCCTGGGTCATTTGATTCAGTGAGAGTGCGTTTATGTATTTGCACTAAAGCTAGTTTTTCTCTCTCTGTTGCCAGGTGTAGATTAGAAAGGGGAAAACGGTAGAGATGAGTGGAGAGGCAAGACAGGGGGTGGTGACGACCCCTCCCCCTCCCAGCATGGGGCAAAAGGAGCGCTACTTCGACCGCATCGACGAGAGCGACCCCGACTACCTGCGTGCACGCAACATGTCACCAGACCTGCGACAGGACTTCAACATGATGGAGCAGAAGAAAAGAGTGACTCAGATTCTGCAGAGTCCGGTAGGAATGTTTACACATAAACCAGATTAGCGTGTACACGCAAACCAGTTCAGCATTTGTTTTCTGCACCTTAATCTAATCTCTTGCATTGAGTTTGCAGACTGGACTCAAAAGCAAACAGTGTGCGCAGCCGGTGTAGTTTGATTTACGTCGCCAGATGTTGCTAAAATGTTTTTAAAAACACACAAGCGAATGTTGTTTGGCTGTGGTTTTACGTTCACTTCTCCACAAACAGATTTAATCAGCGAGAACGCTTTTTAATGTAGGAAATGTTTACTTTTAGATTTTACAGGCTCTCTCAAGCCATGTGGTTTAGAATCAACACCACACCACCGTGAAGGTTTACAGTCAACGTTTGGCACGACTTGTGAAGTTTTGACCGATTGCACCTTATGGTGCCTTGTCATTAACTGTGAAAGTTTTGTGGGTTTATTTTTGTCAGATGAGCAGGTTTGTGTCGAAAGTAATTGTGTTTGTGTGTTTCATGTGATGTTTTGAGTTACAACTCAATCATACAACACAGTCTACCACAAAGCCACAGATGCACTACCAGCACAACAAAACCCATCTGGAGGACCACACCTTTACAAACACACACACACACGCGCGTATATTTATACACACTCGCTCAAATATTGATTAAATCCAGCACTGATTCCAAGCAACAAACTACATCTCTGATCTACAGAAAAGAGATTATTGTGAACACACATAAGATTACGGTAAACATTCTAGAGAGATTACAGTAAACATACTGCACAGATGACAGTCCCGACAGACATTTCAGCAAACATACTGTGTTTTGAAGGCACGCTCCTGCTTACATACCCATTATGCTCTTGTAGACATGCTGTTAACTACTACAGAGAATAGTTTTGACTCTGCCCGTTCATTAAAACGTACATTTAGAGTTTATAATAGGAGTCTTGGGGGGCAAGGCAGTAATAGTAGAATTAGCGTAAAAAACTCGATTTTAGATGTCTAGCACAAGACTTTAACATTGTGAAAGATAACTTTACACAGATAAGCAAGTGATTTAATCTGTATATTCCTCTCTATCTGTAATTCCTATCATGACCATGTAAAGCCAGTAAGTCTGACAGCTTTCACGTAAAAATTGTTTACACCAGGCAAACTCCACCCACAGATGCTACGTAGTCAGACTTCATTTATCCTAGAACAAAAGTTCTAGTACATACCACTGTGTTTACTTTACATTTCAAGTAACACATTTTGGTTCAGAATAATTCATTTATAAATAATAATCATTAGCAAAAATACAGCCTCCACATTTCTGTCACCAAGCCTTCTGTAATGCTTTGCCTCATACACTTCCGTATTATTATACATGCAGTTTTCACTTTGCAAGCTTCTGGAGCTTTATGTTCAAGATGCCGACAGTTAATAACAGTCTGCTGGGGTTTATTAGCGACAGCTGTCCCAGCACCCAACAAGTGTCACTGAGACACCGTACCGCTCTCAGTCCTTCACTCTGTGTGTATGGAGGAAAGCCAGACAGGGTTAGCAGCAGGTGGAACGTCACACAGCACTGTGTGTTTGCCTGTGGACCATCAGTACTGGTTCAACAAGCTGTTCTTTCATCCATCTCGCTCGCTCGCTCCTGATGTGCATTCGTGTGGAAGAGAGCCGTGTAAATTACACGTCTGTCCGTAGACTATGTTTAAGGTCAGGCTATTATAGGCAGGGCGGAGTTTGCTATTCTTAGACCTCATCTGTGCTGTCACTGCTTTTGAGACCAAAACAAAAACATTCATAAGCTACGGTTTGCGATGACATTATTTGGCCGTAGCTTTAATTTAACCCCTTCATGAACATTGTTGTTTTCTTCTAATGGTCTTACATAAGCTTTACTTGTTTACCCGTATCACTGTTGTGATCCATTTTAATTTGACTCTGATTTCCTGTATTTGCCAATTCTTGGTGTGATCAGAATGGCGTCACCAAACACAGATAACACCCCTGGTTCTCTCTAGACTCTGAAAGGATACATTTCTACTGTCTGATATTAATGTAGTCACGGCGTGTTTGTGTTGAGCTGAGGTTAGGTCATTGCTGCTTTGATCTGATGACAAGCATGGGCACGTTAATGTGTTTTTGTGCTGTGTGCGGGCACATTTGCTGGGAGTTGTTAGTCAAGCGATGGATGGGTTCTCATGGTTTATCTTACATCACGCATGTGCCTCTAACGCACCTCGCTGGTGTAAAAACGCATGCAACAAACTAGATGCGAGGCTTGTATGCTTGTACAAACGTCAGGCATGCTAATATGTTGGTGTTTGCTAACGTCATGATCACGCTTGCTAATACTCAGGTTAGGGATTCGAACAAACCACTTCTTTCATCTTCTGTTTTTTTTCTTTGCTATCTTTCTCTTTGCTATCATGTCTTTGTGTTTCTGTGTTTTCGAAACCATGTGGCAGACTTTCGTTCATACCCAAACAAACTTGAGGCCAAACTAATTTGATTCCCACCTTGTGTGTTTCACCACAAATTAGGTAATCAAACCTCGGCAGACCGCAAGAACAAGCGAACCACACTCGCATTCTGTGACTTTGGCCGGGACTGTCTGCACAGGGACGCATGCAGAAGCCACGCCCACTTCTCTGTGGCTTCCTGGATGCTGTCGATGTTGAAATGAGAACCGGGGCAGAGCAGTTCTTGGGCGCTGTCTCACTAGCCTGTGGTGCATGCTGGGATATCGCTGTGGTGGGATGTTAAAGTGCTTTATGGAGCACAGTTTGGCCAAATACGGCAGACCGGGCTGGAAGTGATCACGAGGCAAGACTTAAATTGGTCTATTGTGCGTCTTTTTGGCTAGAAATCACCCACATGCAAAGTGACACCACTTTTTATTGAAGTTTATAGGCACCATTTATTTTATCTGAAATAGTTGATACCACAACACGGCATGACAAAATACACATGCAAAAAATTGCACAGCACCGTTGGTCCATGACCCACCATACAGAAAATACAGAACTAGCATCTGTCAGTTTAAATGTATTTCGAATAGGCCGTCTGTTGTCGTCTTATTGTGATTTTTGTTGTTTGCATACTTCCTGCCTTGAACATTTCATCGTGTGACAATCTCTTACACTGAGTTAAAATCACAAGTTGTACGTGCAGTTACACATGCCTCAGATTACACACAGATCCTCACACCTGTTGAGCAACGTGTGTGTGTGTGTGTGCGCGTGTGTGTAAAGTATGACGAGTTAGCATAAAGACACAGTGTCAGTGTGAACTCTCCCCTGTCATTACTAACATGTGGGCACTCGGTCAACATCTGCTGATACTGTGATTCATGTTGTTGTCATGTTGTGTGTCTGAACTCTTTGATCATTCAGTGTCTGAGAGACTCAGAGCAGGTGTGCAGAGTGACAGCATATGCTACAAAGGAGCATTGTACTGTATTAAAACCCGTCCCATATTATCATAAGCCCATCCTGTGTAGAAATGGCTCTGTTTTCAGTGCTGGAACCAAATGATTTTCATATCTGTTTTCATAGACAGTTTTTTTTGTGTTTTTTTTCCCCTCCAAATAATTTACAGTTTATTTGTAATTACTATTCTTTTTTTGTAATTTGTAGTTATCTTATAATTTGACAACAGGCTTTTGAGGGTATGTAAGAACTGATTTCCAAACATTGTCTTTTTTTATAAAACCACTGAAATTAATACCAACAGGAATCAAACTTCTGTCATTGTCATAAAGTTTCCATCCCTAAACATTAAAAATACCTCATACTGCAAAGTTACAGCAGAAATAAAATATTTATAGTAAAATGTAATTACATAAGAAAGTACAACATATTTAACAGCCTTGTGTTCATCTGTGGAGAACATCACATTTACTGCTGCCTGGTCTCCTCTACCTCTTGCGAGTGAATGGAGCAGGCCTGTGGGTTAATCGATTTAACTAGTTGTGTTGTCAAGTTAGAAAAAGTGTGTGTGCACGTGAAGGTTTAAACATGCAGGATTGTGAGAGGATTACAGTTCTGTGTCTGTTATACACCTCTGGTCTAACTCAATAGTGTGAGACAAGCCTAATCTCTCTCTCTCTTTCTCTCTCTCTTTTCAGGCATTTAGAGATGAGCTGGAAGGACTGATCCAGGAACAGATGAATAAGGGGAATGACCCCTCAGGACTGCTCGCCCTGCGACAGATCGCAGACTTCTTCATGACCAGCTCTGTGGCCGGTTTCTCCACCTCCCCCCTCAGTGAGTATCAGCACGACTGTACAGACGGCAGACCGTCCTTCAGTTTCCCAGACTGCTCCACTCCTCCACCTGTTCACAGTTTCACTGGTTTCTAAATAATCACCATTTCCATGAACAGACAATTGATGCAGGCAACATGACCAGCCAACTTGAGAAAGTCTTAGCGTTCTTTCATCCATCATCTTAAGCCCTTATCAACCCGTCCAACTCTTCACACGTCTGTTTTTTTCTCTCCACTGTGCTATGCAAAAGCAATTGGTGAAACTTTTCAGTACTTGCAGTATGACTGGAGTCCAGGTCTGAACACCATAGATCACAGATTTTCACAGGGGCAAAGGGTTTATTAAAAAGAACCTTCCTGGTTCTTTTAAAAAGTTCACATTGTAAACGTCCACGGTTCGTTCAACCCATCTATGGTAACTAATCTAGGTTTCAGAATTATAGAATGTTTAGTTACCTGGAGTTACACGTTTTGTCAACTAACTTAAGAATGAATGCTTATTCAAATGTTGCTTTAAAAGATATGATGGTTTTATTTGATTTTATTTTTTTCCTGCTGTGAAGAATTTGTTCTGTTTATTGGATCCTGCATCTCCGAGTTTCACTTATTAGATTAGCTTGATTTATTTGACCAGAATCCCTAATGGTCATTCATAAGCTACGGTAAAGAAATTAGAGGTATCTGGTTTGCCAGTATTTAGCTGTTTAACTTAATTAAGCGTCTTAATTAGGTTCAGGCATATCAGTGCCTACTTGAGATCTCATGAGATAATTCTCTGTTCATCAGGACGCAGTCACTGGTTTATATTTAGAGTCCAAATGAGATCAGTATCCGTTTCCACAGCAGTTCTGTGTCCATGTTTCCTTCAGTAGAAGTGAAAGTCAATTTCATGATCTTCCAATGCAAAAATCATCGTGTTTATACAGGTCTGGGCATGTTGACGCCAATAAACGACCTGTTTGCTGTGGAGTCCGGCACTATGGTGAAGGGGGAGAGACAGATCAGGTGTAAACTGGCCAGTCTGTACCGATTGGTGGACCTGTTCAGCTGGGCTCACTTCGCAAGCTGTTACGTTACAGTAAGGCCCACCCTTCCGTTTTCCGTACAAAACAACTGACGTGCTTTTTTTTATAGCGTTGTGAATAATTTAGACCTAAATAATGAAAGTGTTCATTGTTTTAGCCTTTACATGCAATCATGTTGTTCCAAAGAAGAAAAAGGAAAACTGTTTGTGTGTTGTAGGTTCGAGTCAGTAAGGAACAGGATCATATCCTCATCATTCCCAGAGGACTGTCCTTCGCCGAGGCCTCTGCCTCCAATCTGGTAAGAAACTGCATGTCCTGCATTATTATCACAGGTCTGGGAACAGTTCTTGTATCACGCTGGGTCGCTTTGAACATAGGCCCTAGTCTGAACTCACATTCCCGTAAGACTTAATATCAATGTTGGCTTTTGTCATTCTTATCTCTTTTAAAATTGTCAGTTAATGATTATGTTGTTAAATGGAAAATAATTACTTTTTTAATTGCATTTTTAACTGCTTCAGGTTATATTTTTTGCTTTGGTGGTGTAACAGTTTGATTAAACCATTCAATAAGATCTTAATATTGCCCTGAGCCTAGTAATAATTCAGATAGGACGTGTTTTTCTGTTGCTGTTTTGCTTTGCTTGTGAGACTTCTGTGTACCAGCCACAAAGGGAAAGTATTGGCTGAGAGCTTCTGCTTTCTGCCAAAGTTTGACATGTGCTTAATCAGCCAGTTATGTCTGAAATCTCAGAGTTGGTTTTGGATTACTTGAAATGCTAGCCTGTGTTTACGTCAGGCGTCTTTTAGTGTCTGTAACTCTTCATGTTTGTATTTTTGAGTATAGTTTGGGCTGGAATTGTCAATCCAGATAGCCAGTTGATTTCTCTACACTTCTTCAGACTGGATCTGGAACCAAAGCGGATTCCGAAGTCCTCAGTCATCCCATAAGACCCAAAACGTATTTGAAACAGATCGAAAGCACTTCTAGATTGTCACCCACAGTCAGTTTTATCTTGCAGGCCAACTGCTAACAGTTGAGTAACAGTTCACGGAGAAACTTGCTAAACAGGATAAAGTTGGTTAAACTAGATGATGTTCTTTGTAAGCTAGCTACTTGAATAATAACATCCGGCTTAATGACAGACATTTAAACCATTAATACTGAGCTTTGTAACCGCAAAGTAACGCCAATAAAGCATAAAGGATGTGTGTTAATTCTGTACATTGGGACCACACGCCTGCAGTGTGTTCACACTTTAATTCAGATTAATTGTGAATTCTGTTTTATCATCACTTGTTGAGGTTTCACTTTTGAGAGCTTTTACAACCCGCTGGTGTAATAAGTTTTGACACGCTGCTCTCGGTGGTTGCTGTTATGACATATTCCTGCCAATCAGGCGATCAACGCCCGAATGAATTTGTGAAACGCGTTTTTCCCTTTGCCTGCAGCACGAGTAAATCAATGACGACGGCAGAGCCGCAGCCGTTTCTGCATTCGCTGGCGCTGCGCGTGATGCTGCACTGTTGTATTGCGGTTTGGGGTTGAATTACTGCAGTTGCCAAAGCAAATACATTTGTCTCAGTCATAAAATAATGCCATCTCATGACTGCACCCTTGAGAGACCGTGTTTCTGAAAGTGACAGATTTTGTGATCGTGGTCCTGGTTATGTATAAGCAGTAATTGGTGCATTTTGACCTTTATATGTTTGGAAGAAAGCCAGTACAGGTTTGTCCAGTTTTGTTTATTTTGTGTGTGTAAATGTGGATTTGTGTGGCATGGACGGTTAGGACGAGATAAATAAGGGTTGATCTGCTTTACACATCAGAACATACAGTGTGTGAGAGTCTGTCTGTGTGTGTGTGTGTGTGTGTGTGTGTGTGTGTGTGTGACCTGTGTTGATAAAGCTCACTGTGCTTCTATTCTGTGGCCGTGGCTGCTGGCTTCTGTGCCCACTGGAATGAGGCCAGCAATCTGGGTCAGTTTTATTAACAAGATCTGTCACTTTCTCTCTCTGTTCTGAACTCTTACTCTCCCAGCGCTTAGCAAACCAGCGTTAATGCTAAATTTGTACATTTTCTACAGAAAATCGGAGTAATACATACTTACTATGTTGCTGGGCTATTCTGGGTTCTGTTTTGGTGTATGTTGCTACACGGTGGCTAGGCTTATTTCAGAGGTTTATATTGCATTGTTATATGGTTGCCAAAGTATTCTGGGTGTTGAATAGGTGGTTGCTTAATAGTTTAAGTGTCTTTTATGGCCACGTTGCGTATACGTGTTTTGTGGGATGACTTACACACCAAAGTGTATTACTTAAAGTGTATTACAGGGTTTGTTCAGATCTGTGACAGCTATAGTTACAGTGATCCTTGCCTTGCAGACACAAGTAATTATTGTTGCGTAATGTGGCCTGAGACTGCTGTTTATGAAGCAACTATTATAAACGCTTCCAAACGTACGTGTAAATGGAAACTGTACGTTTGTGATCACTTTCAGCCTGTTGCATGGTGCAGCCTGTAGCAAAAATCAATCCTCGACTTTATTGTCCTGCATTAGTTGACATGTATTAAATTAAATTAATTTTTTACAGCAAAGGTCAAGGAGAGGACAGCCACATAACAACATACCCACACACTAATTAAAGCATTACAGAAGTATTACTGTGGTGTTTACCCAACTTTTATCATTTATTACTTCATAATTTAAAGATTGACTGTCTCTCCAAATAAAACCCAGAGATATCCATCCGTTTTTTTTTTAATGGATGACTTTTAATAGTTTTCTTTATGCTTCTTTCCTATTCAGCATTTCTTTAGCAAATATATACGTTTGTGTAGTGCAACAAAGCCGTCAGTATAAAGTGTTTAAACTTCCTGTGGAATTGTGGCCATTTATGTGTCAAGGAAAAAATCTTTGCGGTATTACAACTGGAAGCTTGTTTCTGTGTCAGATCACATGTTTGTGAACATGTATGACTGAAGCCACAAGTGTGGATGTCAGTCTGGGCTTGTTAGAGAGCAGCGGGACAGTGTTTATTATGGGCTGTTGGTAATACAGGCCTCTGCATCGACAGGCATGTGAAGGGCGTTATGGGTGGTCCGTTACAGTCAACTCAATATTCAATCACAGCTGAAGGGGGATTAAACATGCAGCGACACCTCCATTAACTCACTGACACTGACACAATGATCGATCCAGTGTCTCTCTCCATAGCAACAGTCTCACACAAATACTGATTGATGAATCATTTATACAGACGTGTGATTTTTAAATAACAGCAAGCGCATGTCTGATTATAGATCTCAACTTCCTGTATATCTCTGTTACCCTTTAATCTTTCTTATTCAAGGTTCAACGGGAACTGAAGGTTTATTAGTGAACGTAAACTAAATCATTCACCGGTTATCAGTTCATCTCTCAGGATGTTTTGCCTCTGATTAGAAGTCTGGGCTGTTGGGAAATGAGAGTAGGTTGTTTTGTCTTAATGCGATTATGAAGGTCTCTGGTTTGCTTGCTGTTGTTATTCGGTGACTACCCTTATACACAGTAACATGTCCCAGCCTTTTAATTCATCATCAAGATTTTATGTTACTATATACACACTGTATTTATAAAGGAAAGTTTACATCGTAGGACTTTTGCCCAATAATCATTTTATTATTCACAATTTTTAATCACCTTTTATACAGTCTTTTAAACTAATTTGAGGTCATCTTGCATTCCCAGCTGTAGAATTAGGAAATTGTTTTTGAATTATAACATCTACTGAGATTTCACATCAACTATCTGTAAATAAGCAGTTTATCAGGAACAAACTGATGCTGTAGCTGTGCAGGTACGAATGTGTCTGATGGTTAAACTGTGTGTTTCAGGCTGGCTAGACACCTCAAGCATTAGCAAGTTTTGACGTTCATTCATTAACTCCAATGTGTTTATTGTTGTTCTGTTTCAGGTGAAAGTAAATATTCTTGGTGATGTGGTGGATCAGGGCTCCACCAACCTGCGGGTTGATCCCGCTGGCTTCAGCCCTCACGCTGCCATCTACTCCATCAGACCTGACGTGCGCTGCATCGTTCACATCCGCACACCCGCCACAGCCGCTGTAAGCACTCACCCACGGCATTCTGGGAAATCTGTGCTCAAAGCCACTCCCACCCGCAGCATCACACATATGAGTTATGCACCTTGACTGCTTGTATCAAAGTCACAAAAGCTGAACATAGATGATAATTAACTCACATCCAAGTGACTTCAGTCCCATCTGTATTTGTTTATAAGTTCATCATAATTGGCAGCTCTAACTGAAATGGTTCTTTTTTAATTTGTATGATGATTTCTGCATGAATTTGTCTCTCGTGTGTCTCATCAGGTGTCGTCTATGAAGTGCGGTCTTCTGCCCATCTCTCAGGAGGCTCTGATTTTGGGTGACATCGCCTACTACAACTATCAGGGCAGCCTGGATGAGCATGAAGAGCGCCTGGAGCTCCAGAAAGCTCTCGGACCCACAGCTAAGGTAAAAAAACACTTAAGGCTTTCCTACTGCAAAAAAATCTTTATAAGGGCCTCTATAATGGCCTCTATAATGACCTCTATAATGGCCTCTATAATGGCCTCTATAGGTCTCCATTGAGTATATAAAGACAGATTTAATTAGTTTGTCAATGCAAGTAGTTTATGCTGTTATTTGTTACCAGTTTGTGTGTGTGTGTTTCAGGTATTGGTGTTGAGGAATCATGGGGTCGTTGCTCTCGGGGAAACAGTTGAAGAGGCCTTTCACTATATTTACAACGCTCAGTTCGCCTGCGAAATTCAGGTAAATGGCTTGAGAACCTGGAAAAATATGACCAGGCTCAGACAGCATTTAGCATTTTTGGAAGTTTAAAGTCAGCATTTGATTGAATTTGATTGGATCTGAGTGATGTTTTTTCCAACACACGGAAAACAGGAGACCGGATAGCAGGAGTGATTGGAAAGAAATGTAAAAAGAAAAATTGAAAGGGACATTTAAAAACTTGCCAAAAATCAACCTAAACAAACTTTGTGTCACATATTCTTAGCAATAAAAATGCCTCTCTGTCCGTCTGCAGGTAAATGCGTTCTCATGCGCGGGTGGAATGGAGAACCTGATCGTGTTGGATCTGGAAAAGTTCAAACCTCGTACGCAGGGAGTAGCAGAGGCGGGAGTCAACATGGGCTCCCAGCAGAAGTGGAGACTGGGGGAGCTGGAGTTCGAGTCACTCATGAGAATGCTGGATAACCTGGTATGTATGTTTGTGGGTTACAATAAGCCCATGTGAGCTTCAACCTGCAGGAGATGTTTACATGATGAAAACTTATCCTGTTAACAAGGCAGTTGCCGGGCTAGCACAGAGCTGGAAGTATCCCATTTAACCACTGTTGAAATGATACTATAGTATAATACAATATTTGCATTGTGTTGCTGAAAAAAGTCTTTTTGTCACTTAAACAGGTGTAGTTATACCCGCAGGGGCAAAATATGCCACTCTAACCCCCCAGATCCTGACCCTATGTTTCCATCCCAATGTCTTTTTCCATAAATCACTCTTATTTCCTTTAGCGCACTTAGTCCAGTCCATGTATTGTACTGCTGTGTGTGTGTGCTAGCAGTAAATGCACTGTTAAGACTTTTCTGTCAGAGACAGTGTGATTTATTGTGTTTGAAAGGGAGGGCTGGTGTAGTGGCTAAAACTCAGGACTAAAAAACGGAAGGTTGCGGGTTCGATCGTCACAAGAACCCATCACTGTTGCGTCTATTAGCATGGCACATTTTCGTCCTCGTAGCCAAGTGTTCTGGAAGTCAGTCTGGACCAAAGCGTCGGCTAAATGACTGTCTAAAAGAGTGGAAAAAAACTCCTTTCCATCCTGTTAGACAAACGTTTTAGCGTTTCAGACGAAACGAAAGAACGAGACGGACGGGAGTTGAAGAACACCGCTGCCAAAACTCCCTTCTTCTCTTTCTGCTCTGTCCATCTCTCTTCTCCAGCTGTGCATACGGCCCTGTTTTTTTTCCTCCTTGAGATAGTAAAGAAGGCAGGCACGTGGAAAGAAGAATGGAGTGATGTGGAAGAGGAAAACTCTGAGATGATAATGATATGGTGCCGTTCAGCCAGCTGCTACAGAGACTCTTAGAGCCGCAGTCACTCGGAACGAACTGATAGATTTTCCAGCGTATTCTTAAATACGGTTGCGTTACCGTTTTTTCTTACCGTATTACTGTGCTCCTGTCCTTGTAATATATATCTAGTGTCGTTGACATTTCTTAAACCTACAGGAAATTCATTCTTCAAACGCAGCTCATTATACAAACCAAGCGGTTGAGTTATTCACTGCTCTCATTCATAAAAGCCTTTGAGTTTATTTATGAAGGTAGTAATTGAACGATTATGGGATGGGTCACATCCTCTCTGTATTATGTTCCTGTCATCTGAGCATGTGCTCTATAAAGTCAGTTGTTGTAGGCAGTGAAATGGCTGCTTGTTTAATAAGGTGGTTCTTTTGACAGACTATGCAGGCTTGGGAGATTTAAATGAAATTCTGAATATATGACAATAGAAAAACAAAAGTTATTTTGTAATGTGATCAAGTTGTTTAAAGAACAAGTTAGTTTTTTAACAAACTTTTTGTAAACGTTTTTGTACAAAAGCTAGGTCTCGTTTTCATAGCCGTTTTTGTTATAAAAACTAAATAACCTTGGGATGTGGTTTGTCAAAATAATTTAGTTTTGTGTTTTATGAATGTTATTTTCAGGGTTATAGAACAGGCTACACATACCGACACCCCATCATACGAGAGAAACCACGACACAAAAGCGAAGTGGAGATTCCGGCAACCGTAACTGCGTTCGTGTTCGATGACGAGGACGCGCCGCGTTTCCCTCAGAGGTTACTGCAGCAGCGACAGCAGAGAGAGAAAACACGCTGGCTCAATTCTCCCAACTGCTACATGAAGGTTAACGTGACGGAGGGAGACAGCGAAGAGAACGGACGCACCAGGACCATGGTGAGCGTTACACGGTCTGTTATAGTGCACAATAAGCTTGATGCAAGCCCATCGCTGTTAAAGAAGCAAACGTTTCTCGTACGAAAGTCCTCAAAGTTACAAAAGACAAGCATGCGGTTGTTTCCCGTAGTGTAGCTACTGACAGAATAAACTCGTAATTCTGTCATCACAGCTGAACCTGAACATTTCCTGAGGCTTGCATGTCAAGAGTGAAGGATGTGTCAGTTGACTGGAAATGTG
>JAZGTK010006600.1:0-20592 GCA_036877625.1 Ambastaia sidthimunki | reverse complement strand
ATTATTCGCAAAAAACAAAGCCTGATGCCAATTTGTCAATGCTGTTCTGTAGACAATGCACAGGACGAAAATTAGCCAATCCTGCTTTGTCTTTTGGTTCAGCTCATGAATATTAATTGACTTATTAAACTGGGTAGTTCAAGAAGGTTACCCAGCAACAACATCATGACCTAATTAAAATAACAGTGAGATAAGCACTCGCAGCGTCATGACATCACAAGTGGTCCGTCACACGCCTCCCCCACCCAAGTCACCTGATTAAACCTTCTGGCACCACATTAAAATCACTTTTAGGAAATTAACAGTTTTGATTTACTGTAATATGGGCTAGTGTCTGTTTTAAAAAAGCTTCTGCTAACCTGCAGCAACAGAAAGTATTTACAAATTGAGTTGGCAATCCAACATTAGTTTAACGTTGTGCCTCATGTTTATGTGTACAGCGTTTACGCGTAAAGGAAATAAATGATTGTGCTGAAAGCAGAGGATTTATGAATGATGAGTAATGCCACAACCTCGGACTTCAGTCAATATGTGATGATGACATAACTCTTTGAGTCATCTTCATGATGGCACAAACTTCATCTCCAGTAATCATCCCCCCTCACCACATATTTGCTCTGTACAGTGAATATTCAAAGGTTAAGTCTCTTATATGTCTTCTATATCTCCTTTAGTGTCCCGATTCAGCCTGCAAACAAGACTTATTGGCTTACCTCCAGAGAATTGCCCTCTACTGCCACCAACTCAACATCTGCAGCAAGGTCAAGGCTGAGGTTCAGAACCTGGGAGGAGAACTCATCGTTTCAGGGGTATGTTTCACTAACAGAGATGATGTTAAACATTTGTGTGGCTGTTGGTATGACCTCTGCCCTACATTACGTGGAGCAGGGCTCTTTAAATCCAGTCCTGGTGGTCATTTTTCTGAGTTTTGCTCCAACCCTGATCAAACACACCTTTTTACAGATTACAGGTTTTTTGTTAACAGAAATTTGGGGTTTCATTGATGCATTTTCCACTGTTGAGAATGTTTTAATGTATCTGAAGTCTTAAAGAAAGGTTATATTTAAAATAACACTGACATATTTAGTTCGCAGTATGCATACTGTGCATAGCTGAGCTGTAGTCAAAAAGCGACCTTTCGAGATCTCAGACCTTTTTGAGGTCTGTATCAAGGTCATGTTTGTTTGACCTGAAAAGGGCTTGAGACCAGAACCACAAGAACTCTGGTGCACGGTATGCAAATTTTACACTGCCTAGGATAGTGTATCCCACAATGCAATGCACTGTGACCTGACCTTCCGTTCCTAGTGTCACAAATGCAGCAGAAACAATAACAGCATATTGCTATAACAATCAGATACAATAAAATCTCTTTCTTGACTCACTATTTTGTTTTGCAAAATAGATTAAATACCAAAAGGCCAAATATTTATTTGCCAATAACGTCACATGACGCCACTGCAACAAACTATTGTCTGCAATGTTTATAATTGCATACTATGTATGTACTATTTTTCATACTATTTAAAAAATGCTATGCATAATCCAGTAAGCTTCAGCCTCAGTTATCTAAACATAACAGTGATCTAAACATAGAAACCAACATCCACTAACCTCAATGTTTCCTTCTCCTCTGCTCTCCATCCAGCTGGACAGCGCTACGTCCCTCATCCAGGCAGCCAAGAACTTGATGAACGCCGTGGTCCTCACAGTGAAAGCTTCCTACGTGGCCTCCACCAAGTACCAGAAGGTGTACGGAACAGCCGCGGTCAATTCTCCAGTGGTGTCCTGGCGCATGAAGGCCCCTGAGAAGAAGCCCCTGGTGAAGAGAGAGAAACCGGAGGAGTGTCAGACCCGTGTCAGGAGGGGCTCCCAGAAGAAGCACATCTCCCCCGTCCAAGCCCTCAGCGAATTCAAGGCCATGGACTCTTTTTAACTCCACACCACAGATGCCCACAATTCCTCCCGTCTTGATTTCTTCTCCTTACAGACGATTTTTTCAGAGCTGTGTCTTGTTCCAAGCAGCGACGTGTGTGTATGTGCCCAGTAAATGTCCGTGAGTTGGAGAGTCTGGCCGTCTGTTCCAACCAAATTTCACTGTAAATGAGAAACAAACATGAAGGACTTTTACAGTGTGGCTTCAGTACAATTCATGTGATGTTTATTAATAACAGTGCTGTCACCCACTGACTGGCCATATATATACACAGATATATAAATGAATATAATCTATGGTATAGTAATGTCGGCCCTAAACAAGGCAGGAGTGCTGCTTGCGTTCCCAATGACTTTTTTTAATTTCTGTTTTTATTATTATTTAAAGTGACCCATAGTAATATAAATAACTTATGTTAAAAGCGAAAGCAGATTTTCTTCCTCGTTCCCAATTATCCAGGCAGTGACCTGAGGCAGTAGTTTTTGCATTTCAATTTCTTTAATTCTATTACTGTATCACTAACCATGGCAGCCAGGTCGGCTATAGTATTACATTTAGAAAAGGACTAGTTGTGTGGTTTGCTCAGACTAGTAGAATCCCGCATACCTTTATAGTCTTGATTCTCTAATAAACCTTGCAACTGTGTGTTCTGTGCAATTCTTTTCATAACTAGAATTTAGAACCTGATTCAATTCAGGTTCACTTTCCACAATTCATACAGTTTTAAAGCTGCTTTACAGAAAATGAAAAATGTACATTGTCAGACAAGTGTGTTATTAGGAGTGATTATAGAATTTTACAGGTAAGAAAATAGATTATGCAGTTTGCTAATAATGTCTTTGCAGAGGTCGGCGTCATCTCTACACAATGAAACATTTATTTAAACTTTTGCACCTTTTTAATTTGATGCAACAAACACATTTTAATGACCACAGTGAAGAATTCTTTGTGTTTGACAGGCGAGATCTTTGTATTAAGCTGATCTCCATCACCAAACAGGTTTTGTGTTTGTCAAACACAGTGTTCTGAGATTGTTTGCGCATCTGTAAACATTTGGTCCATAAACGCAAATAAAAAGTTTGCTGTTGTTTGCAAACTTCAGACAAAAACATAAGGCCAGTTTCAACATTTTAGCCTGTCAAATCACAACTGAAAACTACAAGAGATTATTAAAAAAAAATGAGTAAATGTTTAAAAAGTATTTTTTTAAAGCAATGGTAAAATAATGAAAAATAAATGCAAGTAAAACATATAAAAATTTTATGTTTCTGATGAAGTAAAAAATGCATGAAAGGTATTAAGTATTACTTGTGCTAATATATAAACTACAGATGTACAACGTGTTCCTGTAGCTCAAGAGCATTGCGTTAGCAGCACAAAGGTTGTGGGTTCGATCCCAAGGAACACAAGTACTGATAAAAATGTATACCTTGAATTCACTGTAAGTCGCTTGCGTCTGCCAAATGAATAAATGTAAATTTGAGTTAGATCGGTGTCCCTTTGGTCATAAACGAATTGTGCTATTGTTAATTATCCAACAATATTGTTAAAATTGTTGTTGCAGGTGGGGGTGGGTGTCTGCGTTCCGTTTAATGATGTCATTATCTCAGGCTACATTTCACAAAGCACAGTGACAGAAATAAGCCGTAAGTTTACAGTCCAAGTCTTGTTAGCAAGATTTTTCACCGACAAACAAGGCAAGTGCATTGGCACATACACTGAGCCCCCCCGAGACTTCATGTGTGATGGGTTTAACACTGTGACCTGTGTCTAATGAAACTCATTGCTAAAGGATTAGCTGCCAGACACCTGTGCCAATATCTGCCATTTATATGTCATGTACCTTAATTAAAATCGCTTCTTAGCCAGCACTCGTGTCAAGACAAGCAGCACGAAGGCCTTTGAGAGACGTTCAATACTCAAGAAGGATTGAATTTGAAAACAAATAGTATAAACAAAATATTAAAAGTATTAAAGAATTGAAAAATAAAAATCGCATAATGCATAAAATGCATAAATCTGGTGGGCAGCACTTGTCCTTGAAATGTGAATATATATAAAGGTCAGGATATGGTTGTAGCTGATTTCTTCGGCTATAAACAAAAGAGTGTTTTAGTCAAATTTGCAGTGCTTGAATGAGCTTTGAGCTATGATAATTCTCTTTACCGCAATGCCATCTTATGCAAAAATTTTAAATATGTTGCTGAATTTTTAATGCCCATCTAGTTTGAAAATCTAGTTCTGCAGAATAAACCGTCTCCATCCAGAGTTTTTCTAACTAAACCAACCTCGGTCAGAACGCAAATAATATGCACAGCAGCCGTTGGAAGCTTTGCCTAAATTATCATTAGCATAAATGATTGGAGGTAAAATCAAGATACAAGACCATTATACCTCAACCCGAGCGCCATTGAACTGACATTTACAGAGATGTGATTGGCCACAGCATGAAGCCCTCCATTTAAAACTGGAAAGGACACATGCTGATGCCACTTAACACAAAAGAAGTGGAACATCTAGTTCTTACAGGCCAAGGAAGGCCATGTACCATCCTGGCAAGACCACAGAAGCATCATTCTTCTCCTACTGTGGACACCTGTAAATGTTCTTTAGTGGTGAGAAAGTGGAACATACAATTTATCTTTTCACATGTAAGTTCTCTTTTTTATAAATACATTTGCTAATGCGTTTGCCAAATGGCATGGCTGGAAAGGTTATTTGGCTTTCACAAAAAGCAGAGATAGTGACTTTTTTCTTTTCAGTGATTTTTTATGAGAACTTCCCATTGTGCATGATGTTGCAAAATGATTTTTTTTCTGGAATACCCACAATGTTTCCTGATATGAGTATTCCAAGAGTACTTCTAATGCTACTTTATATACCTCCATATGTACACAGTATACATGCACACTGATATACTATATGATATATGGCACATATTTTCAACTAGCGATGCTAAATCTATGGTGCAAAAAAGTCTGTTTTATAAAGGTAATATCACACTTGCAGTTGTGCTGTTACGGCCTGATATCAGCACTTTGCTTACATCACTGCCACTATGCAGCCATAACTCACTCTGTGTGCTTGTGGGATATTCCTGTAACTTTTAGTCTATTACTTAAATTCCTCTCTAGCACCACAATATCTTGGGTTTTACACCCCACTCTGAAATCAGAAGCATTTTCAGGTGAATCATGAACAGAAATAGTGTGTAAACAGCTCTAATAGCCTCCGAGTTCATGTGCGGTGGCTGCCATTAGATTACGGTCTAGTATTTGCAGGGATTCTCATAAAGCAGATATGAGGTTCTTTATCAGAAAACGATTTATATTCTTTCTTATCACTCTTATGGAGACCTGTTCTTATTAGCAAAACAAACTGAAGGGGTAAAGATAAGAGTTGCTACCAATTACACTATCAAAGTCTTATTCATTTTGCATTACACAACAAACTTTATGTGGTGGAAGAACACAAAATAAGACCTGCGTTATTGCAGAATGAGGACAAATAATTTACTTTCTTGTAGACCCTGATTAGCATTTGTTATCTTCAACATGTGATGTTTTTCATGCTGGTAGTTCAGCACCACTCTTCTTGACTAGCTTAACCAGCAAGACTACTTTGGTAAACTCTAGCTAGCTTCACCAGAAACTTTATGCTTGTTGACTAGCGTTTTTGGTGATAGAACAGCTGCTAGGCCATCATCAAACCAGCCAGAATAAATTCACAAAGACATGTTGATGCTTCTCTAAATGAAGCAATTTTCACACATTGAGAAACTCATGCCAGATACATTGTTCCAAAAATTGTTCTAAAATGTCAGGAATTCACCTAGATTGCCTGCGGACCTGTTGTGTATAGACCATGAAAAGAAGATTTGCCTCTTCACTCTGGAGGACTTGTTACACCCAATAGATGTCAAAAAACAGCCAAATTCAAATGAAATGTTTGCTGCTTGCAGATAAGCTGTTGCTGAGACAGGGGCTTGTTAAACTCAGCGCTATCTTCTACAAAATTGAAGAAAGGATATTAAAGAACATCTATTATGAGATTTCACAACATGCCACATATCTTGGAATAAACCTTCCCCAACACACACACAAACGTTTCTTTTTTTTTCCATTTTGAGAGATTAAATTCCATGTGAAAGGGAATTAGCTGTAAGAATGAAAACACGTTACTGTAGTGTTACTATACAGGGTGTGAGGCTGAGGTGTGACAAACTATTATACTAACCATATGCTAGAAGAACTGAGTAAGACTATGGCAAGGTTATATATTAGGTACACACACGTTTTATAATATATATATATACACACACATGTAATGTGTTTTTAATGCATTTTTATTAGTTCGCTAATGGAGTTAATTTTTAACATATATAATATATATAAAACTACTCATATGTATATGAAAGTATAACAGTGAATGTATGTGTAGTATTACAATGTATGTGTAATGTGTGTGTAGTATTGTGTGTTTGTGTGTGGAGGGGGGTCAGGCTTTGCCTATATATATTCCTATAATGCAACTGATAGCGCATGGTGCTTGCAACATCAAGATCATGGGTTTGATTCCACACAATGAAATACATATGTGACAGTAGCAAACTGTGGCTCTTGGACCCCATACACCCCCCACCCCCTTCCACGGTGACGGAAGTAAAATATTGTTTGCCATATGATATGCACACACCACAGACGTGAGAGTTATTACCACAGTAAAACACAGCAGGGCTGGCAAAACCACACTCTCCTACCTCTGAAAACCAACAACATTTAATGTAACCTGACACATCATCACAGCAAAGCAAAACAGTGACAGAAACACCTCAGCACCAGAGACATTAAACAGCCAACCATCAGCAAACAAGCACTATTCATTATAAATAATATTATTAGACAGACAGTGAATTGAATGGTGACAGAAACAGTGTCCAAAATAAAAAAAACTGACAAGGCGGCCTATTAGATTTTAAACAACTTACCTTTTAATAATCAAATCATTTAAAAATGAAGTGAACAATTAACTCCATTAGCCAACTGATAAAAATGCATTAAAAACATTATTGTAACATTTTTAAATATTATTATTTCACCATAGTTTAGGTCCTCTGTGAGGTCTTAGAGGGGACTGATGGTTCCAGTTCCTGTATCTGATATAATGTATATCTTGAACGCACTGCAAGTTGCTTGGGATAAAAGTTAGTCTGGCAAGTGTGTAAATGACATCAATCACAGTAAACTATGAATGTTTTGTGGGTTTAGGGCCTGAATGTTTGGACAGTGATACAAAAATAAAAACATCAGACAGCAGCTTTAATTTGAGGGTGTTTACACCCATAAACCTCAAGCCATGTAGAAATTACAGCCTCATTTATTTACTACCCAGAAGTAATTGGACAAGGGGTTGATCAGTTGCGTCCGGGCCAGGTGTGGATCACTGCATCATTGAACAAATGGCTGGTGTGTGGTTTTGTTTTGTAACATTCTGTGGTTTATATTGATAGCCAAGGAGGAAATGAGGTATGAGAAATGATGCAAGTATAAACTTATGGCATCTGCATGAGCAGCAAGGCTCAACACGCCAGGACACATGGAGCAACTGCTACACCACAGCTACTAAAAATTTATTTTTTCACAGTCCATATTAAAATATCATCACAACTGACTCTGAATTGACAATGGGTAGCTGTCAGTTTTAAAAAACACATTTAGTTGAGCTTGACAATAAATCTCAAACATTTAACAGTTTAGTTTGACATGGTACCTTACACAGTAGATGTCAAAACACAGCTTCCGTCTCAGTCTGGATTTTTCAACAGGGCTGGTCTGCATTTAGTTGTATAAAGGGTGTACAGGATTTCAAAATGAGCGTTATGTAGTATGCACTTAACTCGAAACCATTTTTTATTATCTTTGGGAAATGAATAGAGAAAGAGGCAGGGCAGTACTGAGACACTCTGTAAAAGTGCTGGGAACACACATATTTATTTATGATTAAAAAGCATATCTAGAGCATAAGAACATAATCTCTTACATATCACATTCAAAATGCTCTACTAAAAAACACGCAAGCTATTAAACTCCAAAATGCTCCTCTTGACACCTGAA
Organism: Ambastaia sidthimunki; assembly: GCA_036877625.1. Lineage (NCBI taxonomy): Eukaryota > Metazoa > Chordata > Actinopteri > Cypriniformes > Botiidae > Ambastaia > Ambastaia sidthimunki. The sequence goes on along the minus strand of JAZGTK010006600.1, from coordinate 12,543 downwards.
GTAACAACGTCTATTGACCTATTAACACATGGTGTTACATCCTGAGTGAGGTCTATAATTACACAGCACAGTCGAACCCTTAATGAGAACACAATTACTGTCCAACTCTTTCCTCTTCTCCAGACCATCACGGCTAGAGGTTGTGCTGCAGATAAGTGCCTGTTTATGACAAACTAAACATTACCCTCTCCGCGGCAGTCAGAGGTCCAGTCCCACATCACTCTGCTAAAACCTTGCATAATGAAATAAGCTTCCAAAATTAAGCAGTTGAATTATTAACGGCCGCTGTTAAACCTGGCAAGAGGCTCTGGGTGTGCAAACTCATACTGTACATTTGTTTGTTGGTGAGGGTTCGTGAATGCTTATGAATTGCGAATGCTTTGAGCTGTACATGCCTGTTTGACCTTGTGTCACGCTTTGATTTTCCTCAAGCTGTCCGAGTGAACGCGAGTTCATAAAAATTAATTCAAAATAACAATTTTAATAATATATTTGAAGTACAAAGTCAACACTGTTTTGCCGAATAATCTGGCCATTAGTGGTAGTAGTTCAGTTTACACTGTACAAAATACTGCCGGAGGCACAAAGAGAAAACATTTTAAAGTACAAATGAACTAGACAGAGATGGATAAATATCTGGACACTTCAATATCGAGCCCCTGCTGGGAGTAAACACAATATCGTAAAACGAGTTCACACAACCATGTGAAATGTCGTCCTGTCAGAGCAGACTAAAAAGAAAGCAGAACCATACTACCTTTCAAAAACCTTTTCAAAAATCCCTCAGAAGTTACCACTCATTTGTCAATAAAAAACTGCAAATTTGACAAATATCAAAAACGCTCTCTTTGCAAAGTTCACAGGGAATTGTGGGAGACGTGCGATAGCAGATCCCTTGGGAGTGAAGATACATCACTGTCAGCTCCACTCACCACAAAGATTAAACCAACCACCCCCAAAATGGAAATGTGACTGTACACGGTTCTGTAGACGTTTCCCCCGGAGCCTGTACGGCCATTGAAGTGAAGTATAAACAAAAACATTCTTCAATGAGATTTACAGATTGTATCTCTCTTAGCAGACTGACAGTAATCTAAAATGTCTTAGGCATTAACCTTTACATTTCCGTTGAGTCATTTAGTAAACACTTTTTATCCTGAGCAAACAAATGAGGAACATCACAAGCCATTTATCACACAAGAACCTACAAAATTAGCAGTAGCACTGAATGTCAACAGCAGACTAAACCTGAGTGGAACAAAAGTTATAGCAGTGCAAATACAGAAAAGAAAACAGAGACTTATGAAGTGTATTTATAGGAAGCAGCTGTATTTTTGGTTATGGTTTAGTTAAAGCTTAGGAAAAAGGTACGTCTTGAAAATGGAACCGGCGGGTGCCGCTCGCCCACTGACTGCAGGATACCAGAGGAAACATAAACCTGTAGGAGTTTTGGAGTAGGAGGATCCTGTCCTCGGCGCCAACATCAAACTTTGAAACTCCTGAACAAACGAGCTTTGAAATTTGAATTAAGCAAGGGCACAACCTGAGGATTCGCTACAAATCCTTTTTTCCTCTCCAACCCGGATCACTTATTTCCAGATAAGCATTTTATTATGGGCGGCCGCTGGATGATACACCATACACAATAGGTGCAGACAAAAGGGCTTTAATGAAAATCTAAGGGCAGATTGCCAGAACTCCAGTCAGGAACTCTGTCTGTAAAGTCTCTTGTCAATTTATATGGCATCTATAAATAGGTAGAAGTGTTTTGCAGGCTATTTATAGATGCAATATAAATTGAGCTGTACAGCTCGACACGCAAAGATTCATCGCTACAAAAGAAGCAACGTCAGGCTAATGGTTTTGCTGCGCTATAATTAGAAGTTCATATACGTGACTTTCCGTGTGTTTATTTAAATGTTTGTGCAAAGTGAGACTCAGTGAGTTCTTCGCTTTCCATGGATCCACTAAGGGAAGCTCTTTTAGCTTATGTGTAGTTAGCGGTGTTATTGCAGATACCGGTGGACCACCTTATGAAGCTGAACAGACAAATGCAGACCCTCCTTTCCTTTTTCATAAAACAATGTTATTCTGTTTTACTGTGCAAGGAGACAGATAGTGTTCCCCAACATTGTACTAGACAACCCGTTGTTCACGGGCTCAGGAAATTACAGGCGACCCGGGACAGCTGCAACAGAAAGTCAAAGAACTCAATGAGATGTTTCAGTGGGGAAGTTCATGGTGCGAGAAGCCGTCTCGTACTTTAAGCAAAGCAGAGGAAAATGTGTTCATTGTGTTGCGTGGTATTGAACGCCACATTACATTGATTTTGTTTTTCTCAAGTTTGGAGAGGCAGCCAATAAAACACGAGATGGAGTGACTGCATTCAGCAGTGTGGTGTTATCAGAAAACACCTACATAATTAATGCATAGACTGCAGTGTGATTAAACTGGGAATTACGGAAAACATATTTACGGAAAAATGCACTCAAAAATAACACATTTCATTCCAATGCTCAATTTAAATACCTCACACCAGGAGTGTAAATTTACACCAAACTAGTGTCTTCCCATTGGCCTCCAGGGAAATTCTTATGAGTTGAGTGAATGCCACTTCTCATTCAGATCCCAGTGTTATGGTTCAAAACAAGAGGTGAAGGTGACACACTGGGCATCTTTGATGGAGTGTCAGATCAATAATGTAAGACTGAGGGTTTATGAGCAAATGCCTGGAATATTTAAAGGTGAGAGATGATGGAGACACTTGCGGGATCGACATTGACTGCTCTTGAACTTCTGAATGTTAAACTGGTAACTGTACTTCTCTGCATCTAACACCCTAATGTGGATTTGCATTTATTTGCTCTATTATCAACCCACATCAAAACAATGCATTGGATGGGAACTAAATACAGTCATTAAATGTACTTACTGTACCATAAACACTGTGTAATGTACTGTAAACAAGTGTGATAAAAATGTGCTGAGTAATATAATAGTAAAGTAGTAGGTTTATTTTTGAAAGAAAGTTTCTGTATGGATATACAGTACACCTAAAGGTCTTTGCTAATAAACTTATTAAACATTATTTTTGTTACGTTGAAAAAGGTTAACACATGTTGACCTTTTGTTGTCACATTATGCTCTCAGATATTTTTCCCCATTTTTTCTTGTTTTATGATCAAAAGTATAAGTAAAACAACATAAGAGTGACTTCTTTCTATTTGGGTGACCTGACCTATTCAAGGTCATCAAAACTACTACAAACTCTAGGGACCAGAAATTAGTCCCCTCAGACTAAGAGTTTAGCTAGACCATACATTACCATTCTCATGAAAGAATGTAAGGGCCAGATCACATTTTATACCCCCCTCAGAATAAAGTTTTTAGCCTAGCATAACAAACCAAACACATAAAACCCAGCTTTAGCCAACAAAAACATTAAAGCGACTATTATGCAGCAAGGTAGTTAACGTCAGGACTGTGTTATAGTTAAAAACGTTGAACAAGAAAAATGTAATTACAAAAAAAACAGTCAAATCTCAAAGTTTGGCGCGAGGACTCACTTTAGATGCTAACAACAGATGATGGCTGTTTTGTGTGGGGTGAAAGGGGGTTAGGATTTCATCATTCTTCCTGTCCGATGCAATACCTGTGTGAAAAACATCAAAGGAACACAAAAGACCAGGTTATAAAAGTATGGGCTTTTGTGAAGTTGCTGTCTGCTTTGATCTGGACAGAGAATAGGATAGCCAAACTGATATGCTTTGAGGCGGCCCTAAAAGAACGGCGTAATTGGACAGATAACTGGCAGCAGCGCAAGGCGAGAGCCACGGGGTCACGCGAACGGCGGCCCCGTCAGACAGACCACTGAGAGAACTCATTGATTGAGATTTTAAGAAAGAGAGGGAGAAGGAGAAATCGAGCAAGAGAAAGGAAATCAGAGAGAGAAAAAGATGAGATGTACTGTAAAAGAGACAAGAAATCCTTATTGATTTTATGAAGTGGAGTCTGTTAAGTACAGGACCGGCTTATGCGTGTTTGTACAATTGATGTTTGGAACGTCACTTTGCAATTTACAAAACTAGCTGACCTGGTTATGCAACATATATAAAACAGCATGCAATCATTGTATCAATAATGACATCTCATATATTTACAAACAGCTACTTTAGCAAAGAATAAAAAGCTTCTTTAAACACTGATTGGAGATCAGTGGAAATAATGAAACAAAAAATGTTGGCACAGTCTTTGTAGTGTATATAGTGTATATAGTTTGTAGTGTATATATACATATGTCATCAATATGCTTTAAATTAGTTGGACAGAAATGACACTATGACAGTCATCATAAACTTTTCAATGCAGGAAAAACCATTCTGTACACTTACGTTAGTTAATTTGAACCCTTTTGCTTCCAACTGCCTCCTCTTTCTGTGAAGACATTATAGATGTTCTGAAGTCACCAGTATTTGTGTATCTTCTAGTAACTTTCTAGTAAAAACAGTAAATTATCAAATGACTATAAAATGATGGAGAACAGCATTATAACAGACATATGTCCAGACATGCAATGCATTTACGGTACATAAAGCTATATATTTAATCAGTATGTGCTACAGGAGCTGAGCTATAGGAACACTGCAATGCAGTCAAGCGTTTTGAAGATTTGCTTTAGATGTCTTGATCGGAGAGGTGAGGCAACGCTGTACAGTGGTATGTTGGTGGTCTCCTGCATCCGGCATGTAAGATAGGGACTTACATTCAATGTGTTACTTGATAATTCCTTTCATGATTCGGGTGCTGAAACACAGATATTTGCACGTTGTAATAAGCAACGCTCTCAGCAGGGGTGAATTCATTCTCAGAGTTCCCACTGTGTTTATTGAAGTGCTTATTCAGCGATCTGAAACAGCCCAAACAAGGTCGAACGGTCACGCCTTAGATGTCACATGAAAGTGTAACGTTGGGTAATTGCTTTTCTCTTAACCAACCAACGCGCACTGAACTGTAGCAGGTGGATCTCGGTCCGTTTGATGTCGTGTGAACGACACTAAAGTCAAATTTGAATCCAAGCACAGATCAGTAGCTCTCGTCTTTTCTGCACTTCTCTATTGCTTCTCTTTGATTCTGAATCCTTCCAAAAGATTGTGGGATTACATGAAATATGAAGCCAGATTTATGGAATGATGGCTGATTTTTCCTTTTGCTGTTAGATTTTCTGCCATTGTTGGATCCTGAACCAGACCAGATGTGCTGATGTCATTCTTAGGCCGCTTGTTACATTAGTTCGTCCCCTCATGCATCGCTAAACCTCATTAAAACACAACCTTTCTACAATCCCTTCTCACTTTTAAGGCGTTAAATACCTCAACTTCTTAAACAGTGGGAGCAATTGGCGCTTTTTAGAGTGAGAACCGGCTGCACGCAACGGGAGACAAATTCGGAGGCAGAAATCACAATGGAAAAACAGAAAGACAAACAAAAGCAGAAAAACAAAAAGTCGTCCCCCACTCGCAGTCTTTCCTTCAGTCACCGGATTCGCATTCGCAATTTGCATGAAACTGAAGGCTGATTGTGAGGGTGTAGGAAATTCTCTCTCTACCCGGCCAAAAGCTTTTTGCTCTGATTTATCTAATGCATGTGCCTGGCTAAGTACTTCGGCTGTGTCTCATTCTGAAAAGTGCAGGGTTCACACAAGCCCCTTATCGGCTGGAAGTGAGAAAAAACGCTTTTCGCAGGCTGGCACTGCGTGCGTAACTGTGGAGAAGACAGCTGCTGGCTGTTGTGAACAGTTTTAAGATGAGTATAGCAGGTCTGTAGCCAGTCTCTCCTGATGCATTTACAGTTCTTTATTGCTCCTAGCATGCTTTGTGCCAAGCTGTGATGTTCATGCATAGTTAAAATCGCATCAAACTCATTGTGTCTATGCAAGTGGACAGTTGTAGCCTGACTGCATTACATCAGTATGTTTAGTGTCTTACCAGTGTCTAATTAAGATCAATTTTCCAGAATATTCCAGAATTCCTGTAGAGATACATCAGCTTAATGTACGTGCTTTTGCATAAGCTGTGAAAAAATGTTTTGTTACTGCAAAGGAACATTAAAATTCAGTCTTACTGATAAAATATAGGCATTGTAGCGTAACATGTGCCTAAACCTTTAATGCAGGAATTATTAAAATTACCAAAAAGGTTTTCTTAACTTTAAAGCAGGAATATGATAACTTCAAATTGTATATTTTGAGATAGGATAATAGATAATTATTGTTTGATCTCAAACTTATTTTTGTTAAAAAAAGATATTATTTATTAATATTAATATAATTCTACGCATAAGACGAGTGTACTATATATATGTGTGTGTGTGTGTAGTCATAAAGAGTTATGGATACAGCACAAAGGTTTGCGTTTGTTGGTTTTGATGTAACGTCCAAGGGTTGAGAGTTTAGCTGGATATCACGGGCCAGCAAGCCTCTGCTGGCAGTTGCCAAAACTTTTATGCCCAGAACAGAGTGCCCATTAGCAAAGACCTGCCCACTGTAGGACACACCATGCATGCAGGGTTAAAACAGATTCAATAATAAGCTTACACTGTTATTATACCCTGGCATGATATTGCTGCCTCAATTAGATCATTTTCTGGTCTTTCTAAACAGAAAATGACTAGAGTTGGAGAATGACACTTGAGCTGATCAATAGCTCTACTAGAATCAATGACCCTGGTCAATGCCATCACACACACTAAGAGCACAGAGTACCACTCTACTGCACGAGAGGCCAGCATCTATAAGAGCAAAACACTTAACAACACTCAGAGATAATCAGTGATATATCACCAAACTACTTTGAACTCAATATGGTTTATTTCCAGTATAGATTAAAGCTAATCCAGGATGGAACTGTAGACAATGATGTTCTCATTGTTACGTACAACAAAAACTCCTCTAATTGCTACCAGCCTGTGTTACTAATAAACGCAAAGTCTTTTAACATACAATTGCAGAAAAAATGACATTATGCGTAATATTTATGGAATGACATTTGCCATGATTTTTATGTAGCGATTTTCATTCTTTTATCTAAATCTTTCTGCAGTGTTGATGAGTGTGGGAGTTGGATTCTACCACATGGATTCTACCACAGTGGCTATAAATAGATTTTATTATATAGATTTTTTTTGGCATGTATTGGAAAGGTAAGTAGAGCATCATTAGCCAGACAGCAGCACAACCTGCATGTTCAAATTCTCATCATTAGTGTCTCGCTTGTTAACTGTTCCTGATAATGAGACCCTGAACTTTACTGAGGGGTCTTTATAAGCATTACTAGAGGTGGACAATGTACAATACAGGTGCAGATGTTATGTAGAACTGTTGGGTATGGCTGCAATTAAAACTAATAAAAGATAATAATATGACACACATTTGAAGTTTGGCTTAACATCACTTTGTACAAAACAACATAGAAACCCAAGTAAACTAAATATTCTCCACATGTAGCTTTAAGAATGTACTAGGTTTGTTTCTTTGGTGTTACAAAAAGACATAATTAAACTTTAACTGGAACAAAACATAGGCGATGCCTTCCATGCAATTTTAAAAGCATTTCACATCTCACTCCACACAACAGCTTTGATGTGAGTCCCATACCAGCCCTCCATCACAGTAAAATCTAAAACATCAAACTGTGTTACATTCTAAACATTGCAATACATGAATGTCTTGCCCAAAGTTAATTCTGTATGCCAGGCCTGGATATTCCAGTAAATTTGTGTTACACTCATCATGTCGATACAGGTTATCTTAAACCACGCAGAGGTATTTAGAAATAAAACAGAGAAAGAAAACATGATACATAGAAAATATGCTGGGAGCAGAAAAAATTTGACCATTGCATTTATACTGTATCGGTTTTTGTAATAATGCAGATCAGAGCAAACTGGCAAATATAAAAACATTTGGGAAAATGTGTGTATATCTATATATTTTTGTGAGTTTGATAAGCATCATATCATATACAGGTTAGTTTCCTGCTCATAAATCAACACGTTCACTAGCAGGAACAGCGCGGCTACATATTTTGACTGTGTAATGTTAGGATGAATGCTTGTACGTCTTCTAAGATGACTATAAATGTGAGTCCCTTCCTGTACTTTACATTTAAAGCAGATATCAGCTGGGATGGGCTGCTGTGTTTATTATGATTACCCCGTGACAGTGATGCATCCACCATTTGGCATAAATCTTCATCACCACCACAGAGCTTCAGGGACTGAGTGGAAATGGTTGTGAATTCGTTCCCAGCGCGAGTGCTGAGATCATCAGCGGGAAATGACAACAAGAGCGTTAATTTAATATCAGACCCTGACCTCAGTGTGAAAGTCATGCTGAACATAAACATATAAAGATAGTTTATGACTCAGCAGGCTGACTGAGGTGGGTCTGTTTACAGTATGGTGGATTCAGTGTGTGCCACTTAAAAACAGGCTAAACTGTACTGTCACTCTTTCTGCTTTCCAACAGCCACAGAGGCAAGATTTAGCTGCCCACGTCCCATTTGTTCTCAATGCGCATTCAGTTTCAAAAGAGACATTTTTATCCAAAGCAACTTACAGTTATTCAGTTTATCAGCATGTGCTCCTTGGGATTTGAACCCACAACCTTTGCATTGCTATCACAGTGCTCTACCAAGTGAGCTCAGGAAGCGGGTGCAGGTAGTGGATTTAAACCCTTAAATTTGTCATAATTTATCTACTAGCTCGTTAATTTGTCTCCTTGAGTTGCAGCACTTGTAACTCTGGCTATTGTTTCTCACTAGACCCCCCCTAGTTTGTTTTGCTTTTCCAATTATTTAATGTGGGCCCACACTGCAGTGTACCACATTGGACAAGCAGGGCTGTTTTCAGTGAGAAGTGAATGAATTTATCTTAAGGCCTTCATTTAATGATGATTTGTTTTCAATAGAGCAGATGTTCGCCCGCATCCTGTTGACTGGAGCTGTTAGAAAGTCATTTTAGGCAACTCGGTGAGCAACAGCTGTGGATGCCCCCCCACATTCACACATTCTCATACGCAAACTGCTTTTTTTGCGTAAGATTTAAAACCATATTCTCTGCTGCTTTTTGCTGTGAGGCTAGCCGGGCTGTGTGCCACTCAGAATTGTATTTATAAATAGTTTAACAATTAAAATTAAATTACTCTTGCATGACTTCATTACATTTCTTTAAATTATAATTTGCACATTTTTAAATGAGCAATTTGCTCAACTCTAGAGGATATGTGTTTGTCTTGTTTGTCAATCTTGTGTTGCTCACATCAAGAGCTTCGTGTTTGGTAACCACTAGGCCACAGCACTGAAAACTAATTTAAGACTAAATTAAATTAAATATTTCTTCTAATAGGCTGAAAAGTTCAATGAAGTACAGAGATAAATTTAATAGTTCATTGACTGAATATTCAAAACAGGCAAGAAAAAGTTATTAGACAGATAAGCCTATAAGTCAGATAATTAAAGCACATTCATGTCACATATATATAATTTTCTGCATTCCATTGACACTAGACACTTAAAAATGACATGCTGTTAGAGTCTATATAACGCAGAACACCAGCAACTGAGGGAATGACAGGCAGGTTTCCACGGCGAGAGCTGCGTAACCATAGTGCAAATACAAGTATCAGGCTTGGGAAACAGACAGCCAGAGAATAGCCTGTCAGATACAGCAGCTGTCAGATCCCAGATCAGCTAATTCAAGCGCAGGTCACATAGCAGCATCGGGCGCTAACACGCTGCACTGCATGAGCTAGACTGTTGCTGGAGGAGACGTGAAGCTTCGTTTGCCTCATGAAGTCTCATTAGCATAATCAGTGCAGTTCATTGAGGAGTGAACCTGAGGTTCTACGACGAACACATCAATCACATTTCAGTAGCACAGACTGAACATGTCCACCAACAGAATTCTTCTGTATCTCATCCACTTCCTGTCTTACTGCTCTTTTACTTCCTGTCTTCCCTCTACAGGAAATAGCCTAAGAAAATTCTGTCACCGTTTACTCACAGTTTACTTGTATTGCTCCAAACCCACATGACAGTTTTCTTTGGAACGGTTGTTTTTGTTATAAATATATACTCATCCTTTTTTTCTAACATACAGTGACAAAGAAACTGTGTCTGTCAAACTTCAGAACTACAAGAATCACAAAAATGATACAGAATTATATATGACTTGTGCGTTTTATTCAAAGTCTCTCAAAGCCATACGAGAGCACTATGTGACAGACTAAAATAATATTATAACATACAATATAGTCCTCTGGACCATTATATGACCCTTTTTTAAGTCCTCGTTCTCCTCTATTATATCTTAATGAGCACCAAAATCACATTTGTGTTCCACAGAACAACACAAGTCATATAGCTTTAGAATAACACAAAGGTTAGTAATTAATTCTTTCATTTTGGGTAAATTGTTCTTTTAACAATCGCTTTAAAAATCAATCAATGCTAAGTGTTGTAACAAGCATCTCCCCCCCGACAAAACACACAAGGGCTGCGTCTTTATTTCATCTGGAAGTTACCACCCCAGGACAGCGTACCAACAGGCTAAAGTAAAGAGAAAAGTGGGACATGATTGGCGACTGACTATTTGCAGTCTGTCATCAGGATGACGTTAAAATCTATAGGGAATAAGAGATGCTTTTCACGGCTGCTGGAATTGACCATCGATCGATGCTGAGGGAAATTGCACCTCAGGGTATGGAGAACTGGACGAGATGGAGAAAAGCTGTTTGGTGAAGTATTAGCCAAAGATTATTTATGGGCAAACATATATCCTGTCTGAGGCCCTCTCGTTGGATTCCTTCAAACTAGGGTGTATTATTTTGCTAAGCAATGTGAACCACGGTTTGGAGAAAGATGAATAAAAGGAGAAGTTTTGTGGAGTAGGGGAATCAAAGCGTTTCAGATTCAGAAAATGACCGGCTGACACTTTCACGCTACACACCAAATACCTATCATCTCTGTCCTCAAAGCTGCCCTTCAGCTGGTGTGAAAACGATTAAGTTTGGATGTCCAAAAGCATTTTTTTTTCCTCCTTTTGGCAGCAGAGTGCAATATTACCTTAGAGATACACTCATCTCTTTCTGCATCAAAGAGTTCAGCTGTCAGGATGGGCAGTGAATACAGCCCTAATGTGTGACTCTGGCTGTGAAAGTGTGTGAGAGAGAGAGTTTGTGTGAGATGTGGAGAAATGAAGAGAGGAGATGGGTTCAAAACAGGTGCATAATAGATCCTGTGTGTATCCCAGAATGCTTTGCAGTGTGTGTGTATATTAGACAGATAAATGGAGAGTGCATGAATGCGTCTGATGTTTGATATATAACAAATAAATGTGCATAATTCAGGATATGTTCATTTGCTAGATATGCTACTGTGTGTGTGTGTGTATGTTTTTGTGTGTTTGTGTGTAGCGAGACAGGAAACAGAGTTTGGCCTGCATGCATCTGTAAATCTCACGAGAAAGCTTGAGAGAAGGCAACAGTGCTACAGGTCACTTTAGTAACCAATCAGGCTTTAAATAACCGCATGGAGTGGAACCGGCCTGCGGCAACGGTGCAGCCATAACCCGGCAGACGAAAATGAAGCTGGGGATATCAATAGCCTTATTTTGCATTTTCAAAATTTCACTCCTGATATATGTGAAAAGTTCTGTATTGATCTTGACTTGTTGGACCTAATAATGCACGAGTCCATGTGACAATCCAGGAAGTGGAGAATAAAAAGGGGCACGGGCATGTTCACAAGGTCCAAGCAATAGAATGTTAAAACCAAGCCAATAAATGTGATATGAAAAGATTTGAGTGTGTTCACGCAGTGGTGTGTGCCTAGCCATGCTTGAAAACAACCATCCAGGTAAACAAAGCTTATGCGTCACTGCACAGCTTGACAACGGAATATGTGAACCACCCCACAGTGACCTAAAGAACCGTCCCATGCACCCATCTTCTTATATAACCAGAGATAATGGAACAATAAGCTACAGCAAACCTGCATATACAGTAAGAAGCTCATTTGAGTGTTTATGATTTCTTTGATAAAATAAAAAGACAACAAGATAAAAAAGAGAACAAAAAAACTGACATTATTGGATTTCAGCTTCTTCTATGCGATGCTGAATGGTTTCTCTCCACAACATCTGAGTTTAAAGCACTTTGCCGTGCCCAGAAAGAAAATAAGAAGCTTCTGCCTGGCAAATCAAAGCTCTGGTAGAACAGCCTGAGATCACAGGTCTGTGTTTTCTTTGTGAAGGTGGACGATTGAGAAGGTATGGAGGAGAGAGATGGCGCAGGAGGGGGGCAACCCTGCCAGGGCTTTGATCTGCTGACACATAAGCCTTTTCACCCATGAAGCAACAGGAAGTCTGAAGGCTTTTCCCCCCATCTTGTGCTGCTCCATGTGAGGGAAATTTCACTCCCTTTGTAGCCCTGTCAACTCATCTTGTGATGTCCTCCAAACACACATACACAAATACACACAGAATAAG
>JAZGTK010006599.1:0-20594 GCA_036877625.1 Ambastaia sidthimunki | reverse complement strand
AAAAAAAAAATCAGATCTCGGTCGTGAGATAAACACTTTGCGCAAAACCAACAGCTGACAATCACTTGATATTTGACCTGAAATACACGTTGGCACTACTGGGATAAAAAGCTATAACAATAATAGCAATTTAATCGTCTGAAATCGACAGCCTGCTGAAGATTGGCAAACGTCTATTTGCGTCCATGCTGGGCGACTCCGAGCCGCTGATTGTGCCAGAAGAACAACAGGACCCGCTCAGGTAACCGTCGGGATCCGAGAGGGAATCGGGGGGGCTCGGGGGAGAATCAAACACGGGAGACTCGGAGAGCGGATGGATGGATGGCAAGTGGCTCATTTTGAATGGAGGTGACGGAGGGCAACCATTGCTCTGGATGTTCCCATACAAGGCACCGCTGGTCTGGTGCGTAAACGCACTTTGCGTCTGGGTGATTATGGGAGAAAGAAAGGCCTTCAGATCCTGATCGGGGAACGGGAACGCGTTCAGACAGGGTGCACTGGGGGGGAGCGCGTCCTCGTAGAAGCTGAGTGCGCAGGTGGGCGGCGGGGGCGTGCGGGAGATCGGGCTGTCAATCAGAGAGGACTCGTTACAGCGGGAGCTGGAGAACCCCGAAAAGCTGAGACTGTGGTGCAACTTTGGTCTTTCCCTTTGTGACAAAAACGGGTTTGTTGAATCTTTCTCTCCCAAGACACCGATCTCCCGGGTGAGCCGCGGCTGAGCGTTACCCGTGGCGGCTCTGCGCTCATCCGCGTTATGAATGAAGTGGCAGCGGGGGCCGTACGGGCAGAAACCGATAGTGTGGAATGTGCGGCACGGCTCGGTTTTGTATTTCGGGTGTCGTGACAGATTTCGCAGTTCGTGATAGCCGTGAGCGAACTGACACTTCTCTCCGTACTTGCACGAACCGTTTTCCTCGAAAGGTCTGCAGAGCTCGGTTTTGTAGCGGGTCGAGTTGATCTGAGAACCGTTTTTTTGCTGGAGGAGTTCCTGGAGTTGTTGGCTGCGCTCCCCCGTCTCACTGAACGCACGGTCTCGATGTTTGTTTTCTTTATTCATGAAAGCAGGTGTCGAGCTCTCCAAACCGACCTGGAACCTGTTGCTCATGCTGAAATCCATGTGACTTGTTGAGTTACTCCTGAAATAACCAAACGACCTGTTGGTGTTGCTGTTGGAGATGGCGAACGGGACCCCGACGTTCCTCTTTTCCAGCAAGTTGTTGAGATAGATTGTGTTTGAATTGGGGAGATTTTCCTAAGAGAAAACAAGCAAGAACGTCAAGTAAGTTGATAACGTGATATTTGCCACATCAGACTCGCCAGTTACATTTAATAAACAGGCTGCGCTCGTGTTACAGTCTTACTAGCGCGACCACATACCGAGACAAGTTAAGAAACAAAAGTACACTTAAAAACATACTGAACGAATCAAAATGAAATATAAACCGTCTTACCCTGTCGAAATCATATATGGAGGACAAGACCGAGGCAGACATTTTCTATAATAAGTTCCAGGTTAGGGCAAAAAAGTTTTCGGACCGAGAAAGATCCTCGCGTACGCGGAGACGTTTGCGAAATCCACGGCTGAGTGAAGTTTGCGCCTTCAAACTGAGCTGGAAAAGGTCGCTGGAGTTGAGCTGCACAGGTTTGGGGAGTGTCGTACACGGTCAAAGTTTGCACATGTGTATAAATGCGTTGCAGCTGTTAAAGGGGAGGAGTTTCACAAAGTTTCAACAGTGCGCTGCCCGAAGCCCCGCCTTTCTCGTCACGTGGTTTAGTGGGTAGCCACGCCCTCTTAAGCAGTTGGTGCATGGTGCCTGGCTTAAGTGCTACACAAATCAGCCTTACACAAATTCAACTCAGGTGTTTGAAATCAGATTCTTTCAGTCTACAGCCTACAGCTCCATAAAAAGGTCTGAAACTAGATTCTTCCTTTTGTGGACTTAAAGTCAGACACTCTCCCTGAAGGCTGAAGGCTACATAACAATAGCATAACTGTTAGTAATGTATCATTCATTTGCTGTATGTTTTTAGTATTACATACAAAATATCTGTAAATGAGCAAGCAGCAACACACAGTGCCCCTTATGGATGGCCATTGTGTTTTATAATGTATACTGCAATACTGAAAATTGTGTGTGTGTGTGTGTGTATGTATAGCAGTGAAATAAGGCCAGGCTGATATTTGATTAAAACAGAAAGTTAATACAGTAAGTTAATACAATAAGTAAATACTGCGTTTGTTTCATTAACTTTAATATTGCATATGTATATGTCTACTTGTGATTTGCCATTATTAGATTGAATTATATGTAAGTCTAGGACCCTTTGTGAAAATGTAAATTTTGCGTATTTGTAATTTGTTACAGCTTTGCAGCATTGAAAAACATTGCTCAGAAAATCCTTCATTTGTTGGCTCGCTGTTCGGAGGCTATTTATGTTCCGTCCATGTGAAATTCCCATCATTTTAAATTGCCAGTTTCTGTTAGCAATTCTTGCCACATTGGCATCCCATATGTAGGATGATTAGACCCACGGATTATGTAATACGTTACATGAGTTTCAGAGACTGCCTCATTGTTCATGATTTAACCTGTGTGTGCAAACCAAGGATTCACTGCATATAGTTTCATGGCAGATAGTAAAGTGGCAAAACACAAATCATACTAGATGCAAGTGTTGGTTACAAACCTTCAATTTAGAGTTTTAAATTACACAGAGAAAGCCAAAAAGATGCATATTCTGAGTGTAAGCCACGGACAATCAAACTAAACCAACGCACCAAAAAATAAAACTCAAACAAAACTCTGTCCACAGAAACCACTCGTCCATTACACTGACTCCGGTTCTCGCCGAGCTGCTCTGATCATTCCAAAACATTACATCATTGCACAGAGAGGGAACATCGCTAGTATGGCCAGAGCGGCTGCCAAGACGTCTGCACAGGACTGTACACTGGCTCCTTTGTGATGTCCACAATGCGTATCCAAGGCGACCATTAGGTAGAGAGGACGGCCCATGAGGGAAGGCTGCTTGTCTTTCAGTACAACATTAATGTTGCACATTCTTTCTTAAGCCAAATGCACTGACCGGATGGGGCATTTTGTTAGCAGGTGTGTGTGTGTGTGTGCTGTTTGCAGCAGGTTTCAGACGTTGTTTTTTCAGACGTGTGTGTCATGGGCAGTTTTTTCTTGTCCTCTGATTTTCAGAATGTATTTACATTTAACAGATGCTTTCATCCAAAGGAACTTCCCAAAAATGAGACATCATCAGTAATTTGCCAAACAAAAGCTACAATACCTGTAATATCACACTGGAAATTTCCAAGAGTAAACCAGTGTTGCGAAATAACTAGAGTAAAAGAAGGAATACTGAAAGCTGATGAAATAATAGAATAAATGTGGAGCATTTATATTGAATTTAAAGGTGCAATCCATAATTTTATTTGGTTAACATTAAGCAAAATTCAGTTATTAAACAAGCACATGCGAAACCAGTGTTCAAAACAACATCATCATTTATAATTTGAGCTGCTGGGTACAATTTCCCAGGAAATGTCAGTTTGGCTTCATTTCACTTCAAACATGCATGAAGTAATCTGCAATTTTATGCTTCAAACAGAGATGGCGACATAGAGGCAAAAGTTACGGATTGCAGCTTCAATATATTGAAAATAGAATCGCTGTGCATGGCCGCAATTGGAAAGCAAAGATGTTCTGCAACTGACAAGTCTGTGGCCTTGGTCTTTGACCCCAGAATCTTTCCTACAGCCAGCAGAGCGTCCAGAAGCCATGTTTGAGGTCTGCTCTGCTTGTTTATGTACGGTTACACCCAGAGCTGATTTTAACCCCAGCTTCCATCTGCAGCAGCACCCAGGTCCCTACATAGAGATGAGACTGGTTTAGGTCGGTTTGTGCCACTCGCCGGGTACTAAGCGCAACTTGCCTCGATGTGTTATTATCGTTAGAGGCGTCTCCTCTGTGGCAGTATTCTTTTTTAGACAGCTTTTTTTCTTTTCCTATGCTTACGTTGACTGGGTTAGTTCACTCCAGAACAAAAATTCTGCCATCATTTACTCATGCTGTTCCAAACCGCCTGAATTTCTTGCTTCTGTGGAACTCAGAGGTTTTGAAAAATGGTGATGCTGAAAGTGGACGGGGGCCATCAGTCCTGAAAACTAACATCTCCATTTGTGCTCCATAGAAAAAAATCCCAAAAAGTCATGCAGGTTCAGAGGGACGTATTAGCGGGAAAATGATGACAGAATGTTTTGGTGAACTAAAATAACTCAAGGTAGTGCCACTTTACCTGTTCATATATAAAATCCCTGTTGATATATCTTTATTAGGACTTATGTCCTAATGTATCCACCCTTGTTTTCAAATTACATTTTGACAGTCACTCCTAAACTGGTCTGTTCCTCCCTCTTTACCGTGCCACAGATCTGGTATTCTGGGTTTCAACATGCCCTATTGGCCTAGCCACAGCCAGGCAGCCTTTCATTACGCTCGCTGAAGCTCTCCCTGGACATCCCCATCAACGACGACACCACCACACCCCAAAAGCTCTTGTAACAAGTGCGCGGTGCCCCTGAGATCTCACAAGAGAGAAAGACAAAACAGTTCCTTTCTATATTTCATTTTTTACCAAACATAAAGTTCATTATAAAACTTTTAAACAATGTCATTTATAATTTTGGCATGATTTGATGAGGTTAAGCGTGACATATTGCGATCATTTGTGAGGTTTAATGCTAAATATATTACATGCAGTGATTTGATGGTAAGTGTCGTTGTTATAGTAGCACTTTTTTAATCATTTTAGTAACACTTTTTCCTCATATCGCAATTGCTAGTGCAGATTTATGAGTTTCTGATGGAACCACACCGCCCCCTGCTGATGTAAATGTATTTAATAATAGATCATAAATAATAGATCATAAATAACATAAGTTTCAGTAATGAAGAATTATAGTAACTTATTACATTTTGTAGAATCATAATATAATATCAGTTGAAAGCTGTTTCACTTACAGTGTATTAGATAAATAGTAAAGAGCGCACGGTTACAGCTAAATGCTGACAGTTTAACCCTTGTTGTGTCACATATAGCTATTATTTAGTCATGTTCGAGGTAGATTTTAAATTTACGATTCATGATAAATTTATCAATTACAGTTAAATGTTTGTGTCCTCTTTAAACTGCATGCAAATGTGAAAGCGGTCACCAGAGGGCACTGTGGTCGTATTTTGCAACAAAAGTGCTTAAACAGCCCCTACGAGATATATCACTAAAAGACTAAATAACGTCCCCATGTCTATGTATGTGTCAATCATAAAGTACCTTAACATTAGCTGTTTTTGTGAAGGTTATAAATACATTTGCGTCAAAACTGTGGCACGGTGTTATGTGCGCGTGCTTTCCATATGAATGCCGTTTGCTTATTAGGATTCGGGTTCGAGTCTGGCCTGCACTTATTTGTGCCTTAAAAGCATTGACTATTTGCTGACTATTCAAACATGAAACTTTCATTTGACACATTAATGCTGCTGAGTGGATTAATGCGCAAGGCGCACAGAACCGGTCGGCCGGGGCGCCCTAACGCACACTGGAAGTGAAAAGCTGTCTCACGGTTCATTGGTTCTAACCTCCCCACAAACACACGCAACCTGGCAGAGTGAACTTTGACCCTCGCCTGTGCCTAAGCTGTAGTGACACGGTCAAGGTGACGTGGCAGAGTGGAGCTGACTGTGGAAAAGGCTCTGCAGCCCAACTTGGTCACATTAACAGGGTCCACCAGTAAATAATTCAGACCGAGCAGTCGGAACAATGCAAACATGTTGTTATTAGTGTTCCGTTTCAATATTCATAGCTTGGAACAAGGACGTGCGGTTGTAGTGGCGATGTGTTTACGCATGTGTGGTCTGTGTGCGTATTTGTGTGCGCTGGACACGGTGAACAAGGTGTCGGGCCACGTTCCTCACATCCACTGACACCCGACCCATTTTATCACACTACACTTAAACAAAAAATAAATATAATCTTTTTTTATTTATTTATTCTGATTATTCCATTTCTTGTCCCCAAATGCGAACGGAGCTTTGGTAACGCGTTCGTGCGCAAAGCTGTTGCCAAGCCGCTTAAAGACCGGTACAAAACCATATACAATGTGTTCTTTATCTTAAATATTGTGGAATGAATAATCTCCAGATAAAGATCTCAGATGTAGATTAGGGAGTGTTTTTATGATGAAACTACAGATCTGTCCATGAGTACCATGAACTCATCTTTTCTCAACAGCGCCGTAAGTCTCAATCAAACTTGCTCTGCGCTTGATTTTTTTAATACAGAGTCTCGGCGGATTAATCCGGTTGCTGAACTGAACACCAGCAGCTGTTTCGTATCCTCATCATCAACCCTGCGGGATCTGAATTAATACTCTGTATAATTCCCCGCAATCCCGAGGAAAAATCCAGTCCTGTTGCCAGACCACTTGACTCTCGTGTCCCGATGCGCTCCGAATGGCATCAGCGGTCGCTGTAATCGGCATCTAAGTCCTCGCTGCTCAGTTCAACTGCTTGTTGAGCCTGCGGACAAAAGAGCAGATCTGAAGTGTGTTATCTCAATCTATCTTACTGTATGTTATCTCAATCATGTGTGTTTATCCTGATCACTAATTAAAATACACATATACAAATGCTAAGGCTTACACGTGCACACCGCCGTCACCACACAAAATAAGACACTGTATTGTCAGTGTAGTCACAATTTGGTTTTAAACCTTTTATCTATATATATATCTATATATCTCAAAAATTTGAGATATATAAAATCTGTGTTTGTTTTTTTATCTACGTTTATTCAGATATTGGTGTCTGTGCTCTGTGTTTCAAGTGAAGTATATACTTTTATATTTGTCTGGTGTCTTACTGCTTCATGTGTATTTACATATTTGCATACAGTGTCATCCACAGAAACTGCCACGAGTTTTGCAAAGAAGAATCAAAATCTTTCCAAGTACCTGTTGGGGTATACATTCCCCTGGTTAGTGATACTGGCTCTAAACTGTAATACAGTCACAATTCCACATCGGCCCCAAATTTTGTACATTGGACTACAGTTTCACCAAGAGTTATTTGGCTGGTATTAATAAAAGCTCACATCTATACAAACCTTTGTTTGCACAGACAAGTGAGGATTTACCAGCTGCCAGTCTCAGTGAAAATAGTTTTTAGTGGTGTTTATGTGAAAGGCCTTCAACAAGAATATATTTACATTAGGCAGCAGGTATATAGCTTTGTAAGTAAGCGGGGCAAAACAGACTGTAAATATTTGACCTACATGTATATGTTCTGGTCTGTCAGGAGTGAAAATGAGAGTGTGTCTTTGTGTCTCGTCTTTACCGCGACATAATCAGAGCCCCAGATTTATGAGCAACCAGATCCCTCTGAAGCTTAGCATTGTAAACAACTGAGATCAAGCCACAGATGTAAGAACGTGTACCACTTGCACTTGGTACTTTTGGTTAAAGAAGATTAGACATGACAATTTTTAATTTGTCCCTGAATCCGTTTTATAAGACGATAATGCCTTCACTGTCTTTTTATAGCAGAGGGTCTGATATTCTTATGAGACGAGGCCAAATGAGGGTTCCAGCAATCAGATGGATGAGGTGCACAAGGGATAAGGATCATGAGAATCGCTGGCACTTTACAGATTAAACTGCTGAGTATTAAGAATCCTTCAAAGATGCTCAGATGAGTTTTTAAGATCAGCAGGGATTGATCACATTGTACACATTGAGTCTAATGTGTCTTCCTATGCATAAACTTTACCATGCACATAAATGAAACACATATACATCTACATTCAGAATATATTGGCCCCAACAAGTATTTGGTAAGTATTTATTTACATTAAGCTACAGAGAATTAGAAGTTTATTTGCTGTATGTGCATTAGGAAATTTGAGCAGAGGCACAAATGATGCTAGATCTTTTCTCACAACTTATTTCACCTTTTTTATAAATACTTTTTGTATTCATCATTTATTGTAATGAATTTATACAAATATGTCCCAGTATTAAGTTCCTTTTCATCTGAGCAGGTGCCCAAGCACAGGTGCAGTTCATTGTAATGTGTCCAAATAATGTTGTCAAAAGTATATCTGTCATTTTATCATTTGAAAGTCATCCAACTAGCCACTTAGTTTGATATTTTGTGACAGTATCTAATGCAATAACGTTTATATATATTTATAAAAGTATGTCTTAAGTGGCCAATGTTTACACATGCATAGATCATAATATGTGTTAGATACTTTTCTCAGTGTTCTGTTTGACACGAAATAACAAAAATCTATGACTGCTTTTAGGTTTTAGGCTGTTCAGTCCTGTCCTGAGACGCCCATGATAGCTTATCTTGTATCTGTGATCCACGCAGAGAAAATTATTCAGGCCTGGCATGTATTTAAATGTCGCAAATCTCTCAGAGACCTTCCCAAAGCTTCGTCCCCTGTCTCATAAACAGTTTCTTATCCTGCTTGAGCAGGAACTGACATCCGATGAGTTTTTCATTAATAAGACCGGACTCAATCGCGCCATAAACAGGAATAACAAAAAATGACTGTGACAACAATAATCATATTTCTGCAAGGATAAAGACGGGAGAATAATCTTGGCGTGACACGAATGTAATCCCAACTGCACATTGTGAGCATCTAAAGCTCACACACATACACACACAACTGTCTAAATGCTGTTTAACAATTAAACCATATAATGAGAAATAATGTGTCTCATTTATACTGTATCAGCATGTCTCACGTATACCAGCGCCATTCAAAAATGTGTTTCAATTTTAAATATGAGTTTCAAAATAATTATGTGCTGTATTTTTAATTAGTCGCCTGCAGAATGGAAAAAAAGAGACAAATTCCGCTTCTTACAGTTTAACTGACCCATGCGAGAAAATGTTCTGAGCTCTGGGAAAAAAACATAATTAAAATATGAAGTGAATTAAAAGACCTCAAATATCTTTTTGCAAGCTTAATTTCTGAATAGCTGTTGTTAGGAATGTTTTTGACCACTGCCTGGCAACCAAATAAAACTGTCGGGACGTTTAACCTTGTCATCCTGCACCAGAAATTGTGAGGCTGACAAAGCCATTGTTGCACCTCGATGCAGATTTTAATTTTGGGTTAAAGTTGAAAGGCTTTAAAAGAGCTTCTTGTCTGGGTTTTCACAAAGGCTAAAGGAATATGTTTACAGTATACAGAAACATAAGAAATAATAGCATGCCATCCCTGTCAAATGAAATCAATGGTGTATGTACTGTTGTCTTTGTGGGGGATAATTCTACATTGTAGAATACACAGATTCTGAAGTGTATGACCATATGAGTAATGTATGCATGTATATATGTATGTATATGTGTATATACATATAAATATATATATGTATGTGTGTGTGTGTGTGTGTGTGTATACATATACATATATATAAATTTTTCTGTATTATATGCATGTTATCTTGTATATGTGTATGTCAAGCAGAATGCATATGTTTCACAAAAGTTCTCATCAAGCCAAGCGAATCCTTGAATGATGACGAGATTATGATGGAGATCATTTGCATTCTGTAACAGGCACTGTTTTATGGTGAGGAGTGGCACACTCTCTCGCTGTTTCATTCCCATCTATTATGCAAATGAGGCACGGCTTCTTTCTCCTGTCGGAACAATGAGAGCAGGCGCGGAGGGGGGCGTCATCTGGGTCACGCTGGGTTTTCAAGCCCCCTCTTTTGTTTGGTGTTTGGCACAGTCTTACTCTATCAGAGGGTCATTAAACAGTAAAGTAGGACATGCCAAAGCTCCAGGGCCGAGGAAGATGAGCGGAGCGAGCCAGTTTTGCTGGAGCTGAGCCCAGGTGCTTGAGTGGATGGCTAGAGATCACTCAATTATCACATGTAGAATTTCATTTAAATTGGCGCTGACTTTATCAAAGAGAGCGGCGCTGAATGGTCTGTACACAGCCTTCTGAGCTGAGTGGGTGAAAGTGTGTTTCTGATGTCTGGAGGTTGCCGAGAGACTGATGGAAGCTCTGATGCTATTAACCCACGGACTGTAGGTTTGCATCCTGCCGCAGACTGGACTCCTCAGCAGTGCCCATCTCAATACATAAACCCCCACACACAAACACGCCCAGTGAGGCACATTAAACAAGGGTGACAGGTCTGCTGGTCGGCAGCCAGGCTAATGGCCGTGCTGCCTGGGAACATAACGCTTTGGCTCCATGCAGAGTGTGTGAAACAGTCAAAACGTTCCTCTATTACTGTCTGATTGAGTAGCAGTCTTACAGAAGTGTTAGGACTGCCAGGCAGAGGAACACACAACATGGAAAATGGAAAAGGAGAGAGAGGTAGAAGATAATATTTGTTAATGTATCTGCTTTTGGATAAACACAAAATTCAATGTAATGTATCAAATTGAATCACAGCTTTTAGTTTTTGCACTGTGTGTATGATTTAGTTTTCTTTAAACCGTTTATTTACATGGAATAACGAAATTTAAAAAAGTGTAAAGAGATATAAAGATTGTTAAAGATCTAGGTTCATAGTGGCTCAAAACTAGTGTAAATAAAAGTCTCCTCGTATAATAAAATTAGTAAAATTAGATATTAGTGAGTCATTGATTTTTATAGTGGAACAGGTTGTTTCATTATGTAAGTAAAGAGAGACAACCACATTGATGGTTGTTATTCAGACATGCACCTACCGAGGGCACAACTGAAGAACAAACACTCTTTCAATTTACATGCAACACTAAATGAGTAGCTGTCTTAAAGAAAACATTACAATGGTTAGATATTTAGTTTTTTTTATGTAAATAAAATTGGTTGTCAAATTAAATTTTTAGTTCATTTTTATTATAAATACTTTAAAAAATGTCAAAGCAGTAATTTTTATGTTTCATACAAATTTGTTGTTAAATGAAATTGTACATTTATTATTAATACTTTAAACACTAAACAAAATTCCATGTCAGGTTACAGTGTGTGAATTGAAACGCAGTAATTCTAATGTTTTATATTATTTAGAATGAATAGTGACACAGGAAGAATGTTTTCAAGTGCATTTATTTAACCAATAATTTTAGAAGAACAATGTATATAGATTTTAAAACTGTGAGATCTTAAACACAAAGATAATAATTTAAAACGTAATACATTCAGAAAGACAAACTGTTATAAAATAGCACCTTTAGACTCCTTGAGACAACTGGCCCCTCTCTGAAATTAAATGACAACAGTCAATCCAGCAGGTCCTACTGTAATAATGCTGTCACAGTATTCAAGGGTAAAATATGTTTATCATACAAACCTCAGGGAGACTGGAGATGCCAGAGGGTAAAAGTGAGACCAACCGTATGTTCATCACATCACTGGTGTACTGATTCACACCATTAAGTGCCTCCGGGGGTGGGGCCCAGAGGCACACCCAGGATCAGGGCGTTCAAACCCAGGGTCTTGCCTAAAGTCAACCCTAGGAGACTCTTCAGTCTGGACAGTGTTGAAAAAGGGCCCTGGGAATTTGCAGCACAGAGCTTTATGCATATGCAGCAGGGTCTGTGGGCTACAGCTTGGTCCACCTCTTGTTCACAGAGTGGAACATTATATTGCATGTTTATGAACCCGGGTTCAAGCAACTGCACCAGGAAACACGGTTTGTAATGCTCTGTTCCAGTATTACAGTATTTCAGGGAAAGAGGGGCTTCCTAAACACTGACCTCCATGTCTTGCAGTCTAAATATTCACCATTTGTTGAATAAAAGATGAATTTGCTTTTATACTCTGTGGTACCACTAAAACGTTCGGGGGGTAAAAGGGGATTCAGAGTGGATGTGAATTAAGTTATATGGAACACGCTCTTATTGAACCGCCCCCGTGTTTCCACTTACTTCCTGCTTCATGCCCCTTTTACTGTACATCTCAATGGAATGCCCTCCATTCAGCTTCCCACTAACCTATGAAAGGGAAGCGGACTGACCCAGAACCTTAAACCTCTGAATCATGTTGTTGTTTTCTGTCCCCAAACCCATCACCTAAAAACAAGCAATTTGCTTTTGAATGATCAATCACTCCGCTTGGGTAGAAGATGTGCCAGCAGAGTGAATGAAGTGCTGTTTGAGAATAAGGCTTTCACAAGGACAGCCGTGAAAAAGCTTTAAGAAAAAATAACGTGGTCCTTTTGCCACTGTACATACCAGGAAACATTAACACATGTCAGAAACAAAGGCATGCAGGGAAGTTTGGACTCCGTGTGCATGCTCTTTGTCACAAGCGTTGAAACAAACTGGCTTTCCCGACGGTCCGTGACGGCACTGAGCCTCCAGCCTGCTTTGTTTACCCATCTGACGGCTCATCAAAATGTAGCTTCCTCTCGTGGTCTTCGAGCTATGGCTGCCAACACCACCTGTGGGGAGAGAAATTATAAAAACAAAACAACCCTCTCTCTCAATATTTAACGCTGTGTGAGAGAGCGTGCTTAATGTGAAGTGAATCCCCTGAAAGCATTCACATTCACAAAGAATTAAATCATTTTTATCTTAGAAGATTGAGGACTAAGTAGAAAGTGAGTAAGAGGGCAAAACAGGAAGTAAGATCAAAATGAAGTGTTTGTGGGTTTTGTGAGGTAAATTGAGAGGTAACGGGCTGGGCACAAGACAGATCTTTCAAGAACAGTTCTTATCTTACAGAAAAATGGAGAAAGGATGCACTCATTTATACTAGCAAAATCAGAAAAGCAGCTGAGTGTTCAGACACATTGTGCCATCTCTCCTGTGTACCCACACCCACCCACCCATGCATAATTAACCATGCATACTAGATGTATTAATGCAAACATTCACAAATATTTAAACATGATGTTGCTTCTAGGCAAAACTGTCCAGTCAGCAACAGCTGCATGATGTCACCCGTAATCATCATCTGACTCTGCCTCAGAGCAGCACTTTCATTCCAGCTCATAACATGGATGACAGTGTTGGAATGTGCACTCACCACCATCTCAACTTTTATAAGCTAAATAATGAGGCAGTTTCATGTTTCTGAATGACACATTTCTCAAATTAACAAAGTTCCCACAGTGCGTGTCAATGAGTTTTCCTGCTGTCCCTGATGCTTTTATTATTATCAAAATTGTACAATTCTTAATCACACAGCATCACAGAATAAAACAAATGTTTCAGATTGTTTATGATGTTTCTTTTCATTTAGCTACAGCTGTTTGTTTTTAATAATACTACTAAATAAAATCAATTCATATTGCAATGCTTGGACTCCTCAGTTGGATTTTGGTGTACAGCATTCATATACTGACTCTTCTCTATAGACTCACAAAGATTAATTTCTGAGCTGACTATTATATGCACTATAGAAATTTCCATGAATTTTCCAGGCCTGGAAATCACTATTTTAAAATTCCCAATGCGTCCTGATTTTCCACTATCACAGGAACCCAGATGTAATGTCTGGTGTAGCCCTGCTGAAAGTCCGTGACTTTCATTACTGAAACAGTAGTAAAGAGACAGGCTACTAGTGACCACTTGATGGTGCTGTCAAGCAAACAATAATGTCTATTCAGAACTTTCAAAAAGATTATTAAACAGCAAAGCAACTCCCACCACTGTTAACCATTCAGCTTGTAAGAAAAATAACAGAAAAGGCATTTGTGTTGTCATGTCTGCGGTTGTGTTAACCACAGTATAATGCGGACACAGCAGGCCGACAAGCAGACAGTTTAGCCCGTGTATCCACAAAACGCATTCAAGCAGAAGTGTTTCAGTAATGTTGAAAGACAACACATCTATTGTGTTCTACTTCCCATGATGATTATTTACTTCAATCTGCATTCATTAACCTTATATGTAAAAGTGATACGTGTTAAATGAAGCCATTTGTAATGTTATGATACAAACTACAAGAAAAGGAACAATAAATAAAGTTTGAAAGACCCTCATCATTCTGTTTTAGTAAGAACATCAAGTTGTACTGTAGCAATGACCCATATTGCACAACAAAAATTCATTTTAACATTTTAGGCATCACGATCCTCCTAATATGTGGTCTTAAAAAAAACCATTTACCCAGAATTCAACACGGCGTGACATCAGCTTTACGTTCTCTATAAATATGTGTAGTCACTATAAAACTTGTATTGTTTAATAGTAGCCTATTATATTTGAAATTATTTTATGATTATTTTATGTTATTTTATGAAATAAAATAATATACACTGTGTAACGTAATTAAATAAATTACGTTATATTTCTAACCTACTGTTAGTGTAATACTGTAATTCATATCAGAGACTTAAATGTCAATTTTATGCCATTTTCTCGCCCAAATTTGACGTTTGAAGAAACATGTCAAACTCAACGATACGTTTTGGGCGTAACTTAATTTTCCCGATGACGGTAATTGACAACCCGAAAGCCAATCAAATCGCGACTTTTGCCGTCCGTCGTCCTAGCTGTCAGCAAAATAATCCAATTAGCAAACACGCTCTGTGAAGTTTCGGCCAATCATCGGGCTACTTGAACAAACTCCCTCCCCTTCATCAAGACGCACAAGACTCTGAACCAAAGGAAATCTTGGCCTCCCAAAGTAGCTTATTACTCGGATGTGTGTAATGTTTAATTTCACGCGATGATATCTTATTGTTAGCATATTTAGAAATATTCAGTCACAGAAGTCGATAGATTTGTTCCAGGGCGGCTGCGTTGGCGTCAAACATGCGCAAAAATTCACGCAATCAAAGCAGAGAATCGCCGTAAACGGAATGATCGCGTCTCACGTAAAGTCACCCTGAACTGTCGCTTCAAGAGGAAGAAAAAACACATCGACCCTGAAAAACAACCGCAGCCCAAAGTCCGAAGTGGAAAACAGCGCTGACAATCGCGGTACATCTGGAAATGTGAGTATGGGGACGCGTGGGCCTCGGGCTCGCTCGATATGCTAGTGCTAAGCTAAGCAGCGCGTGATTTCATTGCTAAGTGTTTTCTGGGCTTGTTGTGTAACCAGCGAGTTGACACAAGCGCGGCTGTAACGATATTAAGACTGACACAACCGCCCACTTTCCGTTAGGGCTCGACAGACAAACGTCGTGTTGTTTTGATGGTGTGCGAGTTCAGACTTTTCTGCGTTTTGTTTGTGCGGCTGCGACCTGAACGCGAGCGTCAGAAATAATCCCAGCGGCTCGTGCTGCGCGTTAGTAAGAATTCACTGGATTATGTAACCGTGTCGTCTCTTGCTAGCTGTCCTCTGTTTCTCTTTCACAAGTGACAGTTTTGAAGCTTTATCACCTAGAACAGACGCTTCATTTGTCATTTAATCTACAGTGTGTTGGCTCACATTACCGTAGAGTTCATGTTTACTAGTTACTTTTGCATTGCTTGGTGTCTGTAACCACGAATTCATGCTGAAATATTTAACCGATCAGTTTGTTTGTTGTAAGATTTGTTTAGTGATCAGTCAACTGCTGTTAGAATTGATTGTATTGTGTGGTAACTTGCTCATAGTTGAGTTAAGGAGTGCCAGATGGGTGTAAGTATAAATTTGGAGACCTTCAGGATAAAGGAAACCTCCTTGTGTAATGTTGTTTTATCTCTTATTTTTGTGTGTTATATAGGTTAACTGTTTAAATTCTTGTGCAATTTGTATCCTATAACAAACCTCATTCAGGACAAAGCATAATGGCTCCTGGCATCAGTCTTTCTCTTTTGAGTTTTTGGATAAACTAATCTCTTATCTATGTATTGATACCTCAACAAACAGTGACGTTTGATACCTTGTCTGGGACACTGCAAATAAGAGTAACTCAAACTTTGACACAGTGCATCTGTAAAGAGATTAGAGGCCTGATTATAACTGTAGATAAAGGACTTTGATCTTTCTCTTGTTATTCTTATCAATACATCTGTAGACTGGTGACGTGACGTCAACGGTTAACATGTGTAACCTACTTTTTCTTTATCATGGTTGAACAATGTGTGAAACTTTGACCCAGGCTGCAGTTCAGCGAATGCTGACTTTGCAAAGTGTTGGTCAGATACAGATTGCTGTCCTGCATGGCTGAGGAACGGGTCAGTGTTGAGTATGAAGGAGAGACGGTATTTGAAAGCAGACCCCTTTGTTTGCCCTGTGGCTTCCTTTAAGTCTGCCTAGATCTGTGATGGCCACAAAATACTAGCAGTAACTCAAGCACGGGTCTGCCATCCTAATATCTTGTGATGGCGATGGAATGAAAAGCACTGTGGGAAAATACTCAATACTTCTTGTGAAAGTATTAAGCCTCTCTTATTACTGGCAGGTGAAGTGTGGTACAGTATGTACAGGCTGCTATGTTATGCCTTGTGCACTGGTTTAACTGAATCTTCTTCATATATAATCATTAATTTACTCTCATTCATACGTGCCGGTGTTATTACATGATAAAACATAGCAGATGTCCAAATCGTTGAAAATAGAGATTTAAGGTTGGGTTGCAGCTATTATGTAGCCATGTGTCGCTAATCTCCTAGCGTAGCACTTAATTTGGCGTAATCGCAACTTGCATCGTAATGACAGTCAACGGCGGTGCACGAACGCAGAAGACGTTTCTTATGCGGTGAGAATATTTGTATGTTTTATGGGTTTGGCAGGGTGGTGTTCAGAATGACTCAGAATTAACTCTTCTCGCGAATTCGCTGAGTGAGTTTTGTGTGGGCGTGCGAGAGGGTGTGTATGCGCTTGTTTGTGCTGATCTTCTGACGTAAAGAGAAGCTTTAGTTAGGCCCAGACTAACAAGGCATTCAGATTGTACTCCATCTTAAGGTTGCTATGGGAGGCTAAACCTCAGTCTTTGTTGATCATGATTAATTTATGACTTAATTTTTAAAATCTGAGACTGTGCTCTTGGGCATAAGTAACTGTATTTGTCTCTTTACCTTTACATGTGTTAAGATGTTTTTAGGTGTGCCAGAATTTTGCTGGTTTAATATCTCTTGGCCAGCTCTTGCTGTACACCTAACTACGTTTTGATAGCCGGAGGTTGAGGATTATTTCTGAGGCATTATGGGTGGTTCAGTAGAAGCAATAGCTTAGATTCTATTAAAAGCAGGTTCACTCACTTTAATAAGCAGTGATGGTAAATTCACTAATGGATGTTAAGTAGCCCAACCATATTAGAAATCAATAGACGCAGAAATGCAGTTTGATTCATAGCAGTGGTATAAGTGTGTGTCCCAGTTCGTAATGCTTTTATTTTTTACTGTGAATGTAACAGTTCTGTTTGGTCTTAAAAATAGCTTATAAGGACTGTGGTTGATGGCAGCTATGTGGACTAGTTTTTAGTAGACCTTGATTCATAAATTGATTATTAAAATACAGATTAACATACTATATTTGCTTGGCTAGTGCAAAACAGAATTCTGTGTGTGCATCTGTATAGGGCTTTTCTTTACAACATGAATTAATTACAGAATCATAAATTACATTAGTCACCATGTCTTTCTATTTAATACTTTTATTTTAGACTTTCATCAGAATTGTGGTTATAAACAATTAAAGCTGTTGAGTATTCACAATGATTTATGTGGCAAATAACATTGTTACTATTGTAATGATTGTACTAACTTTATATTTATATATATGTTGAATCATATACTTTGTAATAGTAGTTTTATTTTTGGTTGGAGTCCTTCATTCTTTTTTGAAAAAAGTGGCTTTTTTTAGAGAAAGTATATATGATTTATATATAATATAAAACTTAGTAAATATTAAGTGTTGATAGATAAAGTATTTATAGAGCTTTTACAAGTAATTCAGAATTTTGAGCTATATTGCCCAGCCTTTTGATCACCAACCTGTATGATTCTCCAGAAGAGAACCTATTTTTTGTGCCATGCTTTTCTAAACACCATTGTTGCCAGATTTCATTCTTCAGTGTTGGAGGTTACAGATTACTTTCTCTTTTATTAAAGATGAAGGAGTGGCAGATGATAGCTGTGCTCTAACAGAAGGTAAGAGTTAGTTCAGCTTTGCTGTTGGAGGTCTTGGTGCTGGGCTGGAGATGGCTTCTCTGTAAGGATGTTACACGCTCGTGTTTGTCATGTGCAAGTATGAAGCATCTGCTTTTTCTGCTCATTTGGTCTTCCCCAGTTCTGACAGGAACTTCTTCTTTGCGTGTCTTGCATAGCAGAGATAAGAAAACAAGTGTCTCCTACCAGTGTGTTTGAAACAGTGTCAGATATTAACTTTATCATGAGACTTTTTTGTCCCTGTATTTAATTTTTTTTCTATTTGAAGATTTTTTTTATGTTTAACCATATAAAAATACAGTGTTAATATAACTTTGTCAAATACTTAAGCTTGTTAATTAAATTATTTCACTGTATTTCACATCTAAATAATGGGGGTTGTTACTTGTTACCTCAGTTAAATAAGTACAAAGTGGTAATGTTACAAGAAGCTGTATTCGGTGAGGCTGGTGGTATTGTGACCAATGATGATTCAGTGTGATTTTATCAGTTTGATAAATGCTAATTTGGGGATTTCCTGAATCTGTGGCATTTCGTTAAATTGCACATTAAAATCTGAGAATCTATTTTTTTTATCCAGCTCTAGTATCAAGTGCTGTATAAATTGCAGTGTTTTAATAGGGTTTAAGAAGACTTCATATTAAGTTAATGTCTAAAGCCTCCAAAGTTTGTGTCCCAATAGCCAGCAGTGTTTACACAAGCTCTGCACCCACTTTCACTGACTCATTTTCTCTTTTGAGTGAGCATCTTATTCAGACTTTGAAGTGAGGTAAGAGACGAGGAAAGATGACGTGTTGTGGAGCAGCATTTTGAGACCTGACCTGTAGCACTGTTGTGACATTTCTGTGGTGCTGGCAGTGAGTCGTGTGGCTTGATCTGGGTTTACTGTAAATGAACCAATGATGTAACCAGACAGTTAGATTGGATCTCTGATCCACAGACTGTCATTCTCATAAGACTATCCTAACTGAAGTCAAAAACCACATAACAAACATGGCGATAATGAATTGAAAAGGAAAAGTCAATGTTTGCTGCTTTGGTTTTATCGTTTTGGGCCAAAAATGTTTTTGGTTCCGATGTATCTAATGTACTAGAATAACGTTGCTCTGCTGTGTCAGCAGAACATAGTGTTCCACATTTGTCTATGTATCCACCTGAAAATGTCTGTTAAATGTCATTCATTTCATTCTTCCTCCTTTTTAAATCTCTTTTTCCACCTCACAGACCTTTTCGCCCTTTCAGCGTGCGAATTGGCCACTCACACCCTCGATGCTTATGTAAGCCTGCCAAAATCCACTTCCTTCTTACACTGATACAGTGTGTTTGGCTGCATTTTTGCAGTAGAGGCCGGAGCTTCAGGTTTCACCCTGCGGTTTTATACGAATGACTAGCCAGCGACAACAGTTTCGAGAAAGATCTCGAGAGCTTGCGGTACCAGCAGTGATACGACGTGTGTGTGTGTGTGGGAGTTACAGTGTTTCCAAGAGTGGGCTGATAATGCGTACAGTAGAAGTGAGAGCCCTTCTGTGTTTTACATGAACTCAACGATGCATCTTTCATTGCGACTTTATAAGAACAGAGGTCGCATGTGGTGTGAGGGATGAGGGGTAGGTTGTCTTTCTCCAAACTCTGCGTTTATTCAGCTTAGGGTTGCAGGACTGATAGAACTCTCTTCATAACAGGCCTGGTTGCTCTTCTTTTGTTTTGGTGCCTTGGTGAACACATCTTCCTTTAGTTTTAAGAAAGTGCACTGAAATAATACATCAGCATCATCTCTACAGCACTTTAATAAGAAATAAATTTGAATTTTTAATGTTTCATAAATAAACATTCGTAAATAATTCATTGACATTGCAAAATGATGTAATTGGTATTTATAATCTGTTACTGTAACGTGTCTAGACATCACACAGTTGCTCAACCTAGCAGTATCGTACCAAAACAGGAAGGAGAATGGTTTATATTAGGATTCTATCACTAACCGACGTTAAACTCAAAGCTTGTTTTCTTCACAGGGAGCTAAAGCGGAAATGTGTGGGGTCACCTCATGTCCAAGGAAGATGCCAAGCCTTCAGATAGGTCACTGGATGAAGCAAAGCCGCTTGTTTAGAGAGCGGCCCTGGAGTTGCTTGGTGACACCACCGTGTCACTTACTTTATTTTTAGAAAGGAGTCGCGCAGAGAAAACGGGAGCAAGAGTCGTAATTGTGCTTGTCAGGGCAAACGTGGAGGGTTGTGGCAAGAGATTTGGACTGCTCAACACTTCCTTATCTTTATCAAGCGTTACCACATCGCGTGAATGTCACGTATGTGTTATTTGAGCATAATTCACTTGTTGGTTTGATGTAGCAGTAGTTATCGAAATGGATTCTCAATGTGTCTTATGTACGGTATGCAGTTTTTAAGCCCTGTTTAGTCTCTGGCCTTTTATTTTGCATTATGACTCACGTAAATGCTTAATAAAGCACCCAGGAGTGTCAAAAATAAAGTATGTGGCTTGCTGATCCTTTTAACAAATAGTACA
>JAZGTK010006598.1:0-20595 GCA_036877625.1 Ambastaia sidthimunki | reverse complement strand
ATTTGTCTAATTTCCATCTACTCTTTCTTGTTTACAGAAACCCAAACCAGCAAACATCAGTCACAGTGGAATGTGCACCTTCCATGTGACTGAAAAATGAGAAAAAACAATGAATAAAGTTATATTGAACAAAACATTGTGGTAAGGTTCTTTAAGTTACATAATCATACACTCACTTTATCACAGCAGGTGTACTATAGTTTAGCATTCTAATGTAAACACTGTATAAAAGTTGTCTTGTAAATGTCAAAATTTCATGTTAACAAAAATTGCAAACAACAGACGACCCAATGTTATGTTTAAAAAGAACGTCCATTTTGTAACGAGTGCTCAGACACAAAGGGATCCAAATGCAGCATTTTATTAATGATAGCGTAAACAAACAGGCAAGGGTCAGAAACAGCAAACAGGGCTAACACAGGAAATCCAAAAGCGTAAACACAGTCCAGGCAAGAGTTCAGGGCAGGCAGCAAACAACAAGAGAAATCCAAGAACAGGCGCAGGTCAACAGGCTTACGTGGAACAAAACACAGGTCAAACCAGAACAGAGACGAAAACCAAGAGAGCGCTCAGAAATGTTACCTACAGTAAACAAGACTTCGCAAAAGTCTGTGAAACTGGTAAGTACTTATAGTCTTCTTAATTGGAAATGGCCACCACCTGTGAGGGGCGCGGCCCAGATACGGGGTCATGGGAATTGTAGTTCTAATATTCCTGGAACGGCTCCCGCTGGCATCCGCTAGAGGGAGCCACAGAGGCCGGATTCGTGACACATTTAAACACAACCAGCACGTTAACTAACTCAAGCAAACTGGACAATAGTTCGATGTTTAACTGTTCTATGTACTTGTATAATATGAAGAAAACTGTAACTTTAAATTTGTATAGATTCATTTGGGAAGTTTGTGAACAAACTTTTAGAATAAGTTTGAAGAAATTAAGATTTTAGTAGTTTGTAAAGTTTAAAAGTTCAATGACAGATAGATAGATAGACAGACAGATAGACTCACCTGTGGCCAAAATATGGAATATTTAAAATGATTTAGTGCTCTTTTAATATTGTCTCTTATGCTCACCAAGGCTGTAATAAATTAATCCAAAATTCAAATATTACAATTTAAGATAACTTTAAATATTTATATTTTCAAATGCAGTTTATTCCTATGTCTCACACACACACACACGGCTGTACTACTGTGAGAAAAAAATTCCCTTGTAGTTATAATTATGGATGGCTTAATAACGCAATATGCAAATAGTTACAACCGTAACGGACACGGGAAACCAGTGGGATCCATATGCAGCTTTATTAAAACAATAGTAAACAGGCAAAGGTCAACAATGGCAAACAGTAATGGCAGAGGCAAACCAGAATCAGAGTCGGGGCACAGGCGAAGTTCAAGGCAGGCAGCAGGCAAAGGAATAACCGTGATACAGGCAGGGGTCGAGGCAGGCAGCAGACATAAAATGTAATCCAATAAACAATCCAAGTAACAGGGCAGGCAGCAAACAATCAAACAAAGAGGAACAGACCAGGGTAATAACAGGATATCCAAAACAGGTAAAACTCTCAGAATTGTAACCAGAAGAAAACAAGACTTCGCAATGTTACAGAGTTTGTAATGAGCTTATATACAGAGTCCTTGATGGCAGATTGCTTGCAGGTATGATGACAGGGGCATGGTCAGCCCCAGGCAGTTGACCCATGGGAAATGTAGTGAAAACCAGATTAATATTCAGGCGACGGTTCCCGCTGATGGTCAGGAGGAGGCGGTGCTGGAACCTCAGACATAACAACAACAAGTAGAAATTAAAACTAAGTATTAGGCTACTTTAGCGTTAAGGAATGTGATTTAGACATGGGCTGTGTTTTCTTGTATACGCATGTATTTATACACATATTTGTGGGTGACTTTGTAAATTATATAAATCAAACTACTAAATCACTTATTTGCCCACTTCAAAGTCAACATAGATGAGACTGAGTCCTTACTGTTGCCATCCACCGATAGCCTGGCACCTAGCAAGAGGTCAGGAAACCACACCGTAGTGTCAATCCCTGAAAGGTGGCTGGTCCAGATAACATTTTAGGGAGGGCACTCAAAGACAGCGTGGATCAGCTAGCAGAAGTTTTTTGTAACATCTTCAATCTCTCCTGTCAACATGTACTCTCCCCAAATGCTTCAAGTCTGCCACCATTGTGCCTTGTCCCCAAGAGAACAGCTATTAGCAGCTTATAGACCAATTAGATGAAGCGTTTTGAAAGGTTGGTACTCGGACACATAAAATCATTACCCCTCCCCACCTTGGATCAACATCCATGCAAGGATGCTGTTTGTAGCATTTAGCTCTGCATTTAACACTGTCACCAAACTGCTTAATCTAGGAGCCAGTAATTACATATGCTTTTGGATAAAGGACTTTCTAACAGACCACACTCAGACTGTCAGGCTAGGAGACCATTACACGTCCACTCTAACTCATAACTGGTGCCCCACAAGGTTGTGTGCTGGGTCCTCTGCTCTACTCACTATACCCATATAACAGCACACCAACTCACAGCACTAACACAATAATAAAATCTGCAGATGACACTCACTGTGGTGGGGTTAATATCAAATGGTGATGAGTCTGCCTACAGGGAGGAGGTGGGTGTACTTTCAGAATGGTGCACCAATAACAACCTGGCACTCAATACCTCCAAAACAAAGGAGCTCATCATCAATTTACAGAAACAGGAATTAGCCCCTCTGTACATGGACCCACACATACGTATGTACGTACATATGTATTCCTTTAACTCTCTGTTCTCTCAGTTCTCTGTTTTTATATGTAAGTATATATGTGTGTGTGAAGAGAACATGTCAAGAGAACTGCACAAATCTGCCTAAAATTGCACTGTTTACTTCTTATCCCATATCCCATTTGTTTACATTTACATTTTTGTATGTGTGTGCACATGTGCACTTTAATGAAAGAGTCCAAATTTCATTGTACAGCTGTACAATGACAATACAGTATTCTATTCTATTTTCAACAACCTCTGTTGAAAGACCAGAATCTAACAGATCCATGTTGAACAAGACCCCTGGCCTGTGAAAGAAGGACCCCCTTGACAGGGATCTCCCAAGGAGGGCTTAAAAAGAGCACTATGAGGTCTGAAAACCAAACTCGGGCCGGCCAGAATGGGCCTACCATAAGTAGACTGACCCCGTCTTGAAGGACCCTCTCCAGAACTCCTGGGAGCAAAGCAGAGCAGTCGGGAAAAAAGCAGACGCTGCCTCGGCCCTGTATGTACCATGACACCCAACGAGGCTGGATGCTTGAGGGAGAACCAAGATAGACAGTGAGTGTTATCCTGAGATGCAAACAAGTCCACTTCCACTTGGTCAAACCTCCTCCAAACCTTGAGTTTGTCTGAGATTAAGTCTCTATTTCCTCAACAGGATGTCTGCCCCCACATTCTGGTCTCCAGGAATGTACATGGCTCAGAGAGAGCAATTTGCCCTGGGACCAGAGAGGAACCTGATGCACCAATCTGCAAAGAGGGCGCAATCCCAGACCCCACAATGATTTATGTATGTGACCATCAAAGTATTGTCCGTTCAGACTACCACATGATTGTCCCTGAGGTCTGGGAAAAAAAAGTGTGTCCTTGGAACAGGAACCATAATTTCTTACATATGACTAGAGAACGAAGGCCTTTCTCTAAATAATGTGCCAATTTTGGATGTTTCATGTGTAATCCCAAAGCAGCTTACCAACAGGAGAAATTAGAACCACACTTTCTACAGGCATTCTTAAAAGAGCAGCAACAAATTTGGGTGTTTTTTTCAATTTGCGTTCACTGGAAATCGAAATGTTCCAAAGTGCACAAGGCAGTGGGAGGCAAATATCGATTTCCTGAGGGCTCTGTGAAGGAGCGAAATTTAGACGCTCACCCACAGCTAATCACATCACTGAAGAGGCCAGAAGAAGAGATTGGTGCATCAAGGAGAAGGTTCAACCAAAGGTGCCTCTCTGTAGTCACCAGAGCTGCCATGAAGCAGCCAATAGCATTGGTTGTCTCCTTTGTGGCCTTGAGAGACAGGCCTTTGGCCCGACCTATAAATATTGTTGGGCCCAACCTCCCCATCCTCATCTATAACCCTTAGGAGGACCTGGCGCCATATGAACCTTCCCTAAAAAGATGGATGTCAATTGGCACGGTTTGGTAGGGAGCGTCAGGGCTTTAAAAGATGACGCAGCATCTGGTGATAAATGCGCAGCTAGCATCTCTAAAACTTGAAGCATCATCCCATAGTCATTCTCCTTGAGCCCACAATAGAAGAATAGTTATGGACTGCATAACTATTGAATACAGGAAAACTATATAAAATACGGGAAGAGAATGGCCTTTTCCATGATCACCATGATTCCAACATCTCCGTGTGGAGTAAAAAAATTAAGTAAGACCCTTGGCCTTATGTAAGACCAAGACAGAAAACTTCACACACAGAATGCTAACTTCCATATGTTCGGACATCTATTTGTAGCTTCCGTGGTTCATCATCACATGCTACATCATCACGCAGCACCAATCAGGACTGGACTAGTTTCACACATGCTTCAGACGCTGTCATGCTATGGGCGTTCCCCAAAGTGTCGTATTACAATACAGTGCGAGTTTCCTCAAAAGGGAACCACTATTTTGTCCAGTAATTAAACAATTACTTTTTTTAATGCAGATAATCTATCAGAGCTCTGTAGGGCTCGGGGCAAACATTTTACACACAAGCAGTGGGTGAGGATAACAAAAAACAGGGACAATTCTACATGTGTCTAAATATATAGAAAATAGGCCACCATTCTACTTTATCAGTTTTTATACAGTTTTTCTGTATTTTCTGTAAAGCACCTTCGCAACAATGCAGAATTGTGAAAAGTGCTATAGAAAATTAATTTGTAATTTCAATTGAATTTCAACCAATGCACAAAAGGAAAAATTTGATGTGGAGCATTGATTGAAAAGTCCGAAAATGTATTCCTTTACCTATTTAAACATTCATGCTGGGGAATATGTTCCACAAGACATTTGTGTTGCTTTAGAATTACAATGTGTTTTTTGATGTGCTTTAAAAACATGCTGTGGGGTTGTAAAATATAATTTAACCTTCTTGAAGTGGTTGAAGTGAATGGTAAAACAAGAGGGCAGCCTACCAGTGTAAAAAAATACTCCTGACAATAATGCTGGATCACAATATAAACGTAAAAGGTTATATGGCGTTTTTATGCAATAATAGCGTTTACCTACATTAATGGGTTTCTTTATACTTTATACTTTCCTTATACTCACAATGTATAACTTTTCTGATTGTTTGATCAAACAATGTGATAATTTAGCTTACTCATTTACTGCTTTTGGTAATATAATTATAAGCAGTTATATGTCACAAGTTAACACATAAAGGATGTGATTGTGGAGGATGGGAGAGTTTGAGCACAAATTGTGTTTTATGGTGTCCATTCCCCTTCTCTGGTAAGTTCCTGTTTACACCACCACAGGTGGACAATGTCCAGGCTGCATGTCTGTGTCTGTGCATGTGTGGATAACACAGTATGAGCACATCTGTTGTTTTCCTAAGGCCAGTATTCAAGCCAGACAATGTAAAACAGAAAGTGAAGTGTTGAGATCGCCATAATGCATTATTATATTGTCAGACATGGCATCAAGCCACAGTACTAGATTTGTGCAACAGTATGTAATTATGCAGTTGCATTGCTTTAAAATCGGCTTTTTTATTATCTATATTTAGATATACTTTAAGTGTTAAGTTAAGCATATCTTGCTTGTATATGTCATAATCAGCTGTAGAAAAATTACTGCATAATCTGCATAATCATCACAAAACAAATTCTGTTTATATAAAAGTACATTATTATGATATGAAATTAGGAACTTTGTTGTGGGAAATTGTAACCATTTTGATGCTAAGAAAAGCTGCTTTCTGTTTTCCCTAGTAAAATATATATGTAGAATAATATCTGACACATTCAGCCTAATAATTTTTTTTTAAAGTTTAACAATGTCAGATTATGTAATAAAGGTGTGGTTTAATGTTACAGAGTTTATGTAATGAGATGTTTTGGTCAGGATTTGTCTTTCATACTCGGTTAAGCCGATTTTATTAACAGCAGCGAACTCTAGTGGTCATCATACCACCTATTTTAGTTCGTAGTCCAACACACATTCGTGGTTGTCTGTTTGAGGACAATGTCTCCGTGTTTTTTGCTTTTGACAGTGCAGCATCTTGTCTGTTGAAAGAGATGGAGAAAGTGTGTGTTATACCCCATGCCAAAGTCTACATTCCAGTCATTTGCTGTATGCTCCCAGAATATTTGCACATGCACATGTGCAACTGGTTGTACAGGATGTTGCTTAGCTAAACATTATCGTTCACAATACCAGAGGAGATCTCATGGTGAACTCGAGAATCTAGTGTGCCTTAGACATTTAGATATATAAGTTGTCTGCATCAAGTTAGATACACCCCTGTTTTCGTCTTTATATTCTGCTGCTTGGGAATGTTATCAGAAAGCCCAGGACCAAGTTTCATAGTTCTGACGATACACAGACCTTGCTGTATAGGTGGCTTTCTATAAATCTTATTAAATCTTAAATCTTATTTAGGCTCTTATTAGGCATGTAACTATATCTGCCTGAGATACACAGTAAAAGCCTACCAGGAGACTATAGAGACTATGGCTCTATAATTACTTTAAAAAGCTTTAATTACAAAGTGTTGTGCTTTAATGCTAATTGGTTAATTCAGTGTAATTACTAACCTGGCTTTTTATCATTTGCAATTAATATATTTATCAATATTCTTTGCATTGATCTTCATTTTTGCAGTTAAATATATAAAGCAATATAAATTATTTTTAATTAGAATTTCTCACTATGCCAATTACACTGCTTAAAACAGTCAAAGGAAAAAATAGTTATTGTATTTCTTTAAAATTTACTTTTTAAAAGTAAAAAGTAAAAATTGGATACATCATGCTTATGGGAATAAACAGATATATAATAGACAGATATAACAAAAATAGTAAAACATGAACTAGACAGCAAAATAAAAAGTGTCACAATATCATTCAACTTGAATTCCCCAGTGCAGTTATCCTAATCTTAGTGTAAATAACACACATCTGCACAGACATATGATACAGACACTTGCTTTAATTATGTTTCTCTTTGAAAAGAATCAGGGTTGTTTCTCAACAATTCTGCTTATAATTGTCAAAGAATGGTGATGAACAGACAGTGCAAATCTCTAGTCCAGCAGCTTTCATCTTAAAACACTACCATCTACCCAAGGACTCAATTTATTTGACAGGGCCCAAAACAAACATTTTAGCCAGAGGTCTTTTTTTAGCCTTGGCGCAAATCCACCACTATTTTTTATTCTTTTGTAATAATATTTTAAGTGGAAAGGAGCAATGGATCATTGACAATTCTCTTTCTAGCATGATCTGTGGGGGCACAATACAACTTATTGCTGTAATGAGCATAAACAATGGCCATATCAATGGAACCCCAATATTTTTGGATCTTTTAAAGAGAAACAGAATGAGTGACGTAAAGTTTTTCTCTTTTTCTTTTTCCTCAGATATTCAGCTGAATGAAAACAAATGTTACAGAAACATCCATATCTTCTCATATCTCCAGTGTGCAGAACTAATCAGACTTTGCTTCTTGCCCAAGGTCTCCATTTCTGATGAACATTGTTCAGACCCCAGCCCACCTCCCCCCACCCCCAACAACAAAGGCAACATCAAAGCCTGAGCCTTGCGCTCAGAAACAGCTTCTGCTTTGTAATCTGTTTCAAATAGAGCATTCTTAAAACTTGTTTACAGAAAGATCAACTACAAAAGTCTATGGGAAGACATCACTACCTCTCTAGTATGAATAATTTAACTAGTGTTATAACCTTAAACTCTGTTTTGCCATAATTGCTTTGCTAATAATGCTCACAAACAGCAACACAAAGAAAATAAACTACAGGGCTGCAGAGTTTTAAAATAAACTCTGCAATACTTTACACGCATACAATACTTAGTTTAAAGCAGTAGAGGAAGCCCCTGTCAGGGAAAGTTTTCAAAACAGAACATTCAAACAAGAAAGACAGACTATGAAGTGGGAAAACAAGTGATTAAGAGAGAAAACTAGAAGAATCAAATAAACCTATAACAACAATGCAATCAACAATACATTCCAATAATTCACTCCAATAAGAAATAAAAAAAAACAAATTCCAGAATTAAAATTATATTCAATACAATTACACAGTCACACTCAAACCAACTGACAGACTCTTATTAGTGACAATTTCTCTTATCATAAATGAACAGTTAAAAGCTTCAATTTAAATGATACACTGCAACATTTCATACATAACGGACAAGATGGCCTGTCCTTCTTTTATTCTTTTCAAAACATGAAAGATATTGCAAAATGTTACATCTAGTCATTCGTTGCATGAGACAAATAAGCTGTAAATGTAAAATTCTTTAGAGGTCAAGAATTTTAATTCATGTTGTTTAAGGTCTCGCATGTCCACACTTATTCTGATATTCTGCCACCTTGTGGCTTTGTCATCTTCTACAAATAGCGTTATCTAGGATGTAAATAATCTGGTGTTTTATATCCATTTATCTTTGTTTAAAAAACATAGTTTTTTAAACTGAAGTTGTAGTTTAAAAAGCTTAATGTATCAAAAAATAAATATGTACATTGTGCATGATAGATAAGAAAAACACTGGCTGATCTGGCCAAAATGTGGTGCATAACATATTCCTTTTAAATGAAGTACAGTACTGTAAATATTTCAGGTTTTCATAGTGATTAGTTTTATTACAGACGCAAGACATTAATAAGTAATGTTCCCCTACAAAGCAATATTTAAAATCCATGGGATGTTCTGTTACACACCACCAGGTACATAGGACCTCTTGCTTGGCAGATTTCGAGTCAGTAGAATGGTAATAATCTAAGTGACCTTGGAATGATGGACAAAGCAAGTTAAAAAAAAATGTCTTTCATTACTGCGTTTAGGTGTAAAAGTCTCAGAGCTGTCTATGAAAAAGGATGGATGAAACGTGGAGTGCTGTCTGTTCTAACCTGCTTTAAAGACAAAACACCTCTGGTAAAATGATGAACTCTCTAATCCTTTATATTCATTCTTCTGCCCCCAGATTTAAACGAGAGCACAGTCTCGTTTTCTGCCTGTTAACAGGCAGCAGTATAATAATGTAGTTTCCTGTGATGTTCTGACACCATCGCTCCAGGCGCAAGCTTAGTCGGCAGTGTACAGGATCAAGAAAAATATGGGAGCCAGTGAAAATTGAATAAAAATGGCCCATTGTACCCCAAGGTAGGGAATGAAAACTACTAACATGAGGCACAAACAGCATAATAGATGATTAGAGAATCTGTGCTCTTGTTCCAGCAGACTGAAATCAAACTTTTGAGTGTATGCTTGGCAGGCCATTTTACTTTAAAAACATAGAATTACTTTAAAAACATAGAACTAATGTTAATTTAGATTTTTTTATCATATACATACAGTTTTTTCTCCAGACTGACTTACTATCCCATGTTCTCTGCAGGAAAATAAGATGCTTTTACCCAAGTACTGTGAGGTTTACATGTATTTATTTGTTTGGGCTTGTATATAATCAGTTCTTGTTAAAATAAACACTCATATTGTCTCGTCACAATATCACTCCAAACAAACAGCTCCTATTTAACAGGCGCATTTGCTGCTGTACATTGTCACTTCCTCATGAATCTTTAATGTGATTATTTCCAACCATGATAAATGTGCTGTAACAGTACTGATAACAGTAAATAGAAATAAAATGTGACATGCTGTGTTTTTCTGTGAAAGTGCTTTAGAAATAAAGCAATTTTAGCTTATGACAAAAATGAAGGTCAACAGGGTTACAATAGATGGAATGTGAAGACAACATGAATAACTGTATAATGAGAATTGCTATCTGATATAGATATGTGATATACTGTTTGATATGCATACATTAAATAATAAAGTACAGTACTTGAATTTAAACCTCAAAACAGGAAATATTTATTTAAGACACTTATAAACAACATATATGACACGTAAAACATTTTAATTCATCAATTTAGAGTAGGGTAACTTTGTAAAGGCTAACAAAAACAAGCTAGCTTTAAAAGCCTTCCAAAACCACATCTCCTCCAAAACACATGAATGTGTTGTGCTGAGGTATGGAACTACATTGTTTGATGGCAAGTAGGACATCCTATCATTGCATTTGCTCCAAATTGGATGACCATTTTATGGTCCTTCGCTTTCCACAGAAAAAAATACCTATTTATATATATTTAGACCACTTAGTAATTGCTATCTGGATCTGGAAAGACTTTAACCAGCAGAGCAAAAATGTTTCAGGAAAAAATAACCTACCCTGCCTTTAACAAAAAGAAAAAATACACCAAGACAACCAATATAAAGTGAGCTTATAAACTGAGCAGTTGGTTGGCACTGCAATTGTCATCAATATTGTGGTCAAAGTTTTTTAATATTTTATATATTAGAATTGAATTGGCAGAAAAAATCTTATTTTTCTACTAATAAAGATCTTTCTCCATCTCAGGGATATGACTTTCTTTTTGTACCTTTTCTTTTTTTTTAACTTTTCTATTTCTAGTTACAATGTGTAATAAAAACCTTTCGATTTACAGGCTACTTAAACTAAATTAAAATGTACAATGCTGACCCACCAGCAGAACACACAAAATATCAAAGCCACCTTAATTTGTAAGTGAAATTTATTTCAGCATAACAAAATAAACTAATAATCATACAATTCATTGTTGCCTAAATACTGTTTTAAGGACAAATAATAGAAATGTGCGTTACAAGCCAGCATAGCAGCAAAACACCATTTGCAGAAAAGTGCAATGTCACTGATTTTAAAACATAAAGGAGAACATTGATCCCTCAAAAACCCCTGTGGCAATTATGGAACAAGTTGAAATTGCAATACATAAAACTATGGTTACAAATTTCAAAAAAGAAATGCCCATAATCACTTTTTGACAGAATTATAAACATTACAGACAATAGTTATATCATCCATATCACTAGATGCACTAGTGCATGCCCATCATTTCCACCATCTTTCCTGCATTTTTAGAACACCTGCAGTAACTTCTAAGAATTCACCCTCTGTATGTGGAATAATCCATATCCCGAATGGGGGATCTATGTTATGTCTCAACCTATTCACTCGTTAAAAAGACCTGATACACTGTTTCTTTGTAAAAAAAAAATAATATGGCAACATTTTATTTTGTCTTTAAGGGTGTTTAAACATTTTTGCTGATCTGAGTACATGGTGTGAATTCTAAACGCTCAGACCAAACATACCTCTTGTAGTTTTAGTTCAACCTGCAGAATTTTAGGCAAAATGGCGACAATGTAACGAATGGAGGACGAAAAGAGACTATAATCCAAAACTTGTCCGTTGTTATAATTTCATGCTGGGAAGGTAGGTTTAAACTTATAAACGTCTTCCCTTGTCAGATGTGTGTTTAACCGTAGCCGAGAGCGCGTTGGGTTAAGTCCTTGAATGGTCAGAAGAGCTTTTATGTACACGGGCATAGGGTGTCCACACCGTGCCAGTTATGTATCGTGCCAGCTAAGGTGCCAACTGACATTTTCCTCCTCCGTCGTCTTAGGTTATTGCTTCAAATTATAGTATTGCACTGGGGAAAGT
Source organism: Ambastaia sidthimunki (assembly GCA_036877625.1). Taxonomy (NCBI): domain Eukaryota; kingdom Metazoa; phylum Chordata; class Actinopteri; order Cypriniformes; family Botiidae; genus Ambastaia; species Ambastaia sidthimunki. Next base: position 8,793 of record JAZGTK010006598.1, on the reverse strand, counting down.
TGTATGCTGTTCTGCTATTTGAACGTACTTGCGAGGTTTCCTGTTTTCCCCGAAATGCACTTCATATGCACTTTTACAAGACGTGTGTCAAAATCGATCCAAAGCGGTGTCAATCACCAGATGACACGAATCGTTTTTCCGTGTCAGCAGGGTACCCAGATTTTAAGTTTATGTCGCGGCCTCTAGTCGCGAGTGTGACACTTTATAGTTGCAAAAGCTGCAGCGCTCGTCTTGAAGGAGCCTAGCGCGACCTTGATTGAGAATTTGTGAGTCAACGCGTTTGCGCACCGCGTCATGTTTTCACCGCTCGCACCTTTACAAACAAACATCCCTTAAGCCTGTGGTATTCTTTTGCCAAACGCAGTCGATCATGTTTTCTTGTAGGGTGTGTAAAAGTAGGCCCCCATGTAAGATTAGTTCGCGCTCTCTTAACTTTAAATATGACTGTAATTACACAGATTGTGAGGTTATAAAATGAAAAAAAATCAATGATGTATTGTGGCGTCAAGTGACTTGTCTAATACAAGTTACTCATCCGATGTTGATCAGTGTCTTGATCATTCAGCAGCTAGCGGGCACACAAACTCTGTATTACTGCATGACATCCAAAAGTAAAATAGTGCTGTAATAATTTTCTCATAGGAAAGAAAAATACAGATGAGAAATCTCTAATGTTTCCATTAGAGTTTTAGAGGTCTCAACAATGTTACATACAGGCACATGCTTATAAATGTGTAAACAAATCCTGCTAAGACAGAATCATAGCAATGATAGCACAAATGAGTACATGAAATACTCTGAGCCAATTTCACACAAATTGATTATGTCACTCAGCAAGGTCAAATATTTGCACTAAGCTGCATTTCTGGAATGTGCAGATAAAAATCTGACACATCTTCCCTGTTCTGTGCTGGGCTTCCAGTTTGCAGTGTTCCAAATGAAGACAAAGGGGACTGTTCTAATGCAAGTATGCTGGCCTGAATTAGCAAGCCAGCACTACAGTAGCTGTAGTAAAGAGATATTTCAGTAAGCTGTGGATCTAGCCAGAACATTGAGATCTGTATAAATCTATTGGAGGTAGAGGCAGAGAGGCCTGTTTATCCTGTGCTTTCAATTGACTATTAATTTCTCATTCTGTGTCATTTAAACTCCTGCATAACCTTTCATTACATGAAATAGAGTTGTCAGCGTATTAGAATGTACTGTAATGTACTCTGTTAGTTTAAATTAGATAAATAGATGAAGGACTGTGTTGTAGCGAATTGTACTGGGTTAAGAGCTTTTAGGGTTTTAAGCCAAATAACTTTATTGTACAGCTTATGTTGAATGTGTTCATTGGAAGGTTATATAGCTAAACAAAGTTGTTATGTTGTAGCCTTTTATAGGACTCTGAAAAGGTTTATGGTTATAGATTCATATGTGGTTATGCCTGATATATGGATGCATACCCCCCTTTTTCTATATATATATATATATATATATATATGTGTGCGGACTGTATGTATATATATGTATACGTATGTATATATGTATATGTATCTGTGTATATACACTACCAGTCAAAAGTTTGGAAACACTGGACTGAAATGTTTCTTATTATCCTAAAAATCTTTTCATCTAAAGCTGTTTGTTTAAATGTTTAAAATTATTATTGTAGAGTAAAATATATATGTACCAACATATTAATTTCTGTTTTTGGGAAAATTACAAAAAATGTTTTTAAAATAAATGGTTTGGACCAAATAATGAAGAACAAGCAGCCAATAAGAGCGTAGTATAGAGGGGAACCCCCTCAAAATCTTCAGAAAAGTTTCTCAAAATAATTACTCATAAAACTGGGTAATAAAACATCTTTTTTAAAAAAAAGCATTTTTGTAAATTCTAGGAAAAGGGTGACTACATTGAATATGCTAGAATGTAACCTAATTTAATTTATTTTAATTTTTTTTTTAATCACAGCATAATTCCCAAAGTTACATTGTGTTATTTCGTAGTTTTGAGGAATTTACTATTATTCTAAAATGTGAAAAAAATATTAGTAGAAAATAAGTGAGTTTCCAAACTTTTGACTTGTTTCCAAACTTTTAGTGTTTGTTTATGTACATACAATCATTTAAAATATACAGAATAAAAAACAAAAATACACAGTATTCACAACATACCCAAACTGCAACTAGTGTGTAGTTAAGTACTTCACAAGTTTGCACTTACATGTAATCGCAAAATATCATAAATGCATATTTGGTGTGCTGTCCGGGGGCAGGGCTCTGAGCTCGGAAGTTGGGCCGAACCCAGAGTAGTTCCCCCATCCTTGACTGAAGTAGATACCAGCCAAGAGTAAGCGATGGAGTGGAGGAGGGATGCTGCAGAACTGTGATGGGGCAGAAGTGAAGGATGGCTATATATTCGCACCCCTGTGTGATGATTGGTTAGATTACATGACCCTGCTCCCAAACTTTTTAAAATGAACATTATTTAAAGGTAGAATGAGTGTTTTGAGAATTTTTTCCCCAGAAAATTTTTAGTTATGCTTGTTGAAAGTCTCTTCACATCCTAATAGCAATTACAAAGTGGTCTAAATATATTTTAGACCACTAAGTATATGTTAGGTATAATATGCATAATTATAGTATATGCTATAAATAAATGGACAGTATAGACTTAGTGCCAACTTTATGAGGTACACCTTTCTTATACCGTGTAGAATCCACATTTGCCGAAAGAGTGGCCTGAATTCTTTGTGGCATGGATTTAAAAAGGTTCTGGAAACACTCCTATATGATTCTGCTTTATGTTGGCATGACAGCATAATGCAGTTTCTGCAGCTGTGTTGGCTGCAAATTTCCCATTTCACCACATCCTAAAATGGTTTGAGTTCAGATGACTATGGAAGCCATTGGAGTACACTGAACTCATTGTCATGTTCATGGAACTAGTTTGTAAAGACATGCTTTGTGGCATGCCACATTACCTTGCATAAAGTTTTGGAAAATGGGTAGACTGTGTTTATAAAAGGTTGTACATTTAACAATACATGTACGCTACTACATGCCACCTAGGATGGGCATTTTTAAATACTTGTTTTTTTTTACTTCGATATTTAAGTTAATAAAGAATGGCACCTTGTGATGTTCACATTCTTTATGAGTAATGTTATATTAGTAACAGTTTTCAGAACAACCATGGTTATTTAAATGTTTTGAAATGGGTAAAAAAAGTTGTACAATTTCCATAGTAATCTTTTAATCTGTCGAGTTTGTTTTACTTTAATTTATTTTAGTTTTTGTACCAACACTTGGCTAAGCACTGTAAGTGATGGATTGGTTGTATGTATATATCATTATGTATCACACCATTATACCACCTCCAGCCTGAACTGTTGGCACAAGGCAGGATGTTCTTTAAGTCCAAATTTGACCCTACCATCTGCATGATGCAGCAGAGATTGAGACCATCGTCCACTTATCACATCATTGCACACCTGCAACTCAGTTAGTACTTTTATCATGTGTATTATAGATGTGTATGTGAATAATATGTACCCTTATATATACACAGTATATTGTGTAAATCTTCTGTACATATTGTAGGGCTGTGCAATATATCGACTTTCGATTTTGGCTCCAAACGATCACAAAAACAGTGATATGACAAAATAGGAGAACGTAATATAGTAAAATTATTTTAATAATAATCGATTTTTGTCGATGTGTTCCGAATGACACGCACTTCTGTCAGTACATGAGAGATGGTGAATATCAGTAGGCAGGAGACTATTTTTACATTCATGTTAACGTTGGATAAAACGTGCATTTTAAGACAGGGAGATGATGATTTACTCGCGTTTCGTTGCGGCTGTGTTGAGGCAGGCGCTCACGCTATAAAGAGCAAAAAAGCATTTATTGTTTGAATTTTGGGATTAAAATAATGTATTTTCTATCTTTACAAGCAGCTCATTATGACTCAGTATATTAGAGCGCGTCACACAGTCTTGTGAGAATAAGCACGCTGATGCACTACAGGCTCAGTGACAGTCAGAGATGCTAGTGCAGCTGTTTGTGGAATTACATTTTAAAATAAAGACAGCCTGTTTGAACCGGTGATTTCTTTTTTCGCGTCTGTTGATGAATTTCATAATTTGATCTGAAATGAAGCAAATACGTTTGTGTGGGAATTTCTCGCATTATAAAAGTTAAACTTGCGGGAATGGTTTAAATTATGTGCATTCCCCGCAATTCTGCGCCGAAATTCTTATATGGGACATTTGAGTATTTATTTATTCAGCTATTTTAAGTGAAAAGAAGGGATGAAGGAAATTTTCATGATCACTGTTTTTTTTTAAAAGCTATTAATGAAATATTTCCAAAGTCAATGAGTAATCGTGTTAAATAATCGTGATTTTGATATTGACCGAAATAATCGTGATTATTTTTTCCCCATAATTGAGCAGCCCTAACATATTGTGTTAATCTTGTATATCGTCTGTGCCTATTGGGTATAATGTTTATTGTTATCTGTGAATTGTAACTGCACAAATCTTGTGGTGTATGCACTGGACACAGCACACAGAAGGCTGCGTCTTCCTCCCTGCCAGGGAGCGTTTGCAGGCTCACCACTTAACCCAAAACAGACTAGTCGGGGCACGTAACCAAGGCCAGGGTCCAAGGGCACGTAACCAGGCCAGGGTCTCAGAACCACATGGGAGAAGCCCGGACCAAACTCCAGGCACTAGTCACAGAAGGCCTTTAAGTCTCCGACCCTCTTGATGGAAGTGAGTGCTACTAGAAGAGTTTCAGTGTGAGGATGCTAAAAACAGCTTCCTCTAGGGGCTCAAAAGGGTATGAGGCATGGACTGGGGTATTTAACCTCTTGGTGCCTCTGAAGAACCTTTCGACCAGGTCATGCTGTCACAAGGGCCTACTTTTAATGGTGACATGCGAGCAGAAATGGTCTGAAAAAGTGAAGATAGACAGGCATCTCACCAGGCCAGAAAAGACAGCACAGTGCTGTCTTTTGTGGGGCCTCCTGACGGAATAGAACCAGTCTGTGAAAATACGCCACTTCATGGCATATATCTTCCTGGTAGGGGGCTCTAGCCTGAGTTATAATGTCAATCACTGCAGGTGAAAGTCCTTCACGTTGTTTCCAGATGCCAGATGTGTAGATTCCAGAGGTCCAGTATGGGGTGCCTGATTGTGCCTTGCCCCTAAATGAGAGGGCCCTGAGGCTGGAGGAGCCAGTATCAGAAGCATCAGCCCTGAGAACCAGATCTGGTTGGTTCAGAGGGGGCCACCAAAAGAACCTAGTGCTGCTCCTCCCTGAGGCTCACTGGGAGAAACACATACTTGCACATAGATGCGGCCAGTTGTGCGCTAAGGCATCCGTACTGACGGGCGCCTTGGACAAGAAATACCACAGCAGCCAGTAGGTCGACTCAGCAGAAGCAAACAGGTCTACGTGGGCTTCTCTGAACCTCTCCCAAATCAACCGGACTATGTAAGGGTGGAGCCTCCACGCCCCCCCCCCAAGGAACCTGCTGGTAGGTGACCGGGGATCGTAAGTGTCCCACAGTGTTCTGTTCCACTGCTGACTCCAAAGAAGAAGGTGATGGACGAGCTGTGAAATGCGACGTTATCACCTCCTTAGTGGTTCATGTAAGCTTAGTGTGTTGTCTGTCCAGACCAACATGCCCTGGATCAAAGATAAGAACCCCCACAGGTCAAACAGGACTGCCAGCAGCTCCATGTAATTTGTGCTATCGCAGGTGGTGCCCTGTCTAGAGCCCTGACAGCATGCTGGTTGCACATGACGCCCCAGTCTGTGATAGACGCGTCAGAGACTTACTTGATAGGAAAACTAGAGTCACGTGAGACACATTAAGCGTTGAAACGTGTTAGTATCATACTGAAACATTCTAGCATTTTGTTAAAACATGCAAGCATTATGCTAATTAATGGTAAAATGTGCTGCCGTCATGCTAAAATGTGATAGCAGCAAACTAATTGATGCTAAAACGTGCTGCCATCATGTTAAAACGTGTTTACTTCATGCTCATTGATGCTAAGACATGCTAGCATCATGCTAAAACATGGTAACATCATGTTAACTGATGCTAAAATGTGCTAATATCATGCTAATTGATGTTAAAACATGCTAACATCATGATAAAATGTGATATGAATTTGCAGGTCAGAGTTGACCAAACTTGCGTTAGATTACATTTCCGGTCTGCTGAATATGTACTGTATGTGTATTATTGGAAGTGAGATAAGTGAAAGTGTAGCGTGATTGCACCTTGAGGGTGTACTCAATGAATGTTATAAATGTCATTTTAAAGTGGAGTGTTTATATCATGATACGATATGTGACAGACTGAGGGTGTAGTGCTCTTCAGAAAGATTTCGTTATTTTACAATACAGACTGTTTGACACATGACATGTAAAATAATTTACTGTGTCTATATGTTTATATTGTTTATATAACAAATTTGAATGATGAATTACAATGTAGTTAAATTTGTGACAACTATACTATATACAACTAATATATATATATATATATGTTTGGAGTGATTTTGTACAGATTTAGGATGGAAATGACGAATGTAAGAGTTCTTTGCTAATGTTGCTAGAAAGCCAGAGTGACAGCTCGCTGGGTGCCTGTACACAGCACCAGGGGTGTGTGTAATGTTCCAGATATTTGGTGGCATGTCTCAACACCTAGAGCTGAGGCACAGATGTGTGAACTGCTCTGATACTATAGCTGGGTGTGATCAGCAGTCAAATTAAATCAGAGCTGTCAGTTACACTTGTCATCGGCACACTCCCCGTCAGCCTGGAAACCTGGCAACCTTCATTTTCCTCTCACAGCCCCCTAAGAAAAAAAACAAAAAAGGGGAATCTGGGTTTACTGTTGTGTGAGCAAAACTGCCAAAATAATTTTGTGTAATTGGACAATGATCCAACAGAATTGAGATGATAGTGAGAAAAATGTTATCCTGTCTACATTCTACACTCAAAGATGTCTTCACCTCTGAAGTTTATCTTGGAATGTGTGCAAAAATTATTTGACAGATGCGATTGTCACCGGTTAGTCTTGTTCCAGGTCGAGAGCGCACCTCTTGCTTAGAGTGATTCTCACAACTTTGAAACAGATATGGTATGCAGGTCCCAGCAGTGAGTTATCCACACCTGGATAAGCAAATGAGAAAACTTCCCCCCATTAAAGACTTTATGAGGGAAGTTACACACCTACAATCTTTCAGCTCACCAAAAGCTACAAACAGACTGCAGCAGTCTTGGGCACTAGATCTCACACTAATGGCTTCACCACTAGGGGCCAGGATTTGATCACTAATGCTCTACATGGCACTAAACGGTGGTTACAGTTAAAATATATGAACACTCTCTTTTAAAGAGTTATTAAAGGCTAAGCCATTCTTAGGCTATTTTAATAATAATTCAAATGTCAATATTTGTAATAATAATTTAACTGGTATTTAAATTAACATTTAAAATTTAAATGTGGAATTTATTTTTGTTTTTTAGGTTTTTTTTACTTTTACCTTTATTAAAGACCCCTTAAAGACCCCTGTCCAGTTACCAGTTATGAAGTTAACTTACCCCTTTAACCAGTTTCCTTATCTAAACCTAAAAACAACACCAAAAAAAAAAAATGACTGCAGAGGAACATACTTCATCGGAACAGATCTATTTGTAAGCGCCTACAAGAGATTCCAGAATCAATAGAACCAAGGCCTTAAGAATGTTCTATTGATGCTGAAGAGTTTCTCGTACTGAGCACCAAAGTAACCAAAATTAAAATCCACAGTTTCTATTGATTAAAAGGGTAAAGGCAAATTTTTTCCTGACAACTGTCAAGCCCACAAAACCTTTCTCTTTGAGAAATCCTTCAAGGTTGTGGTTCGCCAATCTCATTAAATTTTCCAATTATTCCTGGAGTTGAATGTGATATTTTAGAGCTTTAAGCAGAGGTTGCAGGGTGATATGTGATTATGGAGAATTTCTGTCAGAAGGAGATCACTGAATTATATGTGATATTAAGAGACTAGATGAGAAATGTAAATGGTTTACATGTACAGTCATTACTGTAACCTGAAGGTCGTGGGTTCGAGTCTCGGGTCCGGCAGGGATTGTAGGTGGGGGGAGTGAATGACCAGCGCTCTCCTCCACCCTCAGTACCACGACTGAGGTGAACCCCCGCAATTGCTCTCCGGGTGCCGCAGCAAAAAGGCTACCCACTGCTCCGGGTGTGTGTTCACGGTGTGTATGTGTGGTCACTACTGTGTGTGTGCACTTGAATGGGTAAATGCAGAGCACAAATTCCGAGTATGGGTCACCATACTTGGCCACACGTCGAAAAAATAAATACATAAATAAAAATCTTTGTACAACCTCATTTAGAGGATGCCCTTCAAAGAAGGCTTTTTTTTTTTAATGAATATAAATGCCTTGCAATAATTAAAATGCACAAAGCACAGGAAAAAACTTAGCTTTTTTCACAAGCACACACACATAAACTTGTCTTTTATTTGTTTTTTTATTTATAGAATAAATATCATCTCAGTTGAGTAAATTAATTGCTGTTGTTTTTATCTATTTGTATCTGTATATCTGTTATTTTGTATGGTTTTGTCAGTTATTTGTTAACACAAATTTTATCTATCTCTTTTTCATTATTTTAATCTGATTATAGAAACGCTGACCCATGTTAAGTTGTCAGAGCCATCTGTTGGTTATCATTGGTAATGACCACCAGAAAATGCAAACTTT
>JAZGTK010006597.1:0-20602 GCA_036877625.1 Ambastaia sidthimunki | reverse complement strand
TTTGTGTGTGTGTGTGTGTGTGTGTGTGAGACTGTAACTGTGTGTGACCAGTCAGTTGATAAATTATTTTCATTAAAATGTTTTTTTTATTTCTTGTTGTAACTTTAATATTTTAGTGGTGTAAAATTATTCAAAGTGTCTTCCAAGGTTACAACAAGCATATTGTTTATTTTTTTCTGAATAATTTTGTTAGAAGATTTTGCTGTCTCTTTATGCAAACCCAGGCTGATGTGATGTTGATCAGATCTCTGTGGGCCATGCCATCCGTTTTAGGACGACTTTGTTCATACAAACATCTCACTTGATTATTACTGTTAATGTTTGACACACTAATGTGTAAGCTATAAATACACGTTAAACATTTCTGTTTGTGCAGCATCTAATGTGCTATAGATATTAGCACAGCACTGTATATTAGTTATTTAATAAGATGTTTCTCTGATGAGGGCTTCTAACACAGCTTGAGGAGGTCTGAAAACATTTCCTTGTGGGATATCAGAAAGCCCTTCCTGCTTTATCAATAGGAAGCTACTCTTCCCCTCATCTTCCTGTAACTTGCCTAGCATTTATGCCATTGATTTTTCAGTAAGCATCCTAAACCTGTAGCAGCCAGGCTGTGCAATGGCTGGATCTTGCTGTGGAAGGAGAAAAAAAACAGCGTCCACTATAGACTACTGGGATATGACGATAAAGTCTCTTCCTCTGAGGGTTGCTAAAGAAAGCTTGTGTGTGGGGTGGGGGTCACAGCCGCACCCTGTGGCAGTTCGCAGCTGGGTCTGGGCAGGAGTTAATTCCCCAGGAGAGAGTGGGAAGCGCTGGGCCCCAGGTCAGGTGATTGTGTGTTTATAATCAGACGGGTTCTTAGCCCTTAATTCCCTCCTTGCTTGGGTGGTAAATCCTGCCAAATGAAAGAGCCCATAAATAAAAACTTCTCATTTTCTATCCCCTCCAGTGACGTTCAGACCCAGCGCCTGACAGCGGTTATGATGTACGGCTCTTTTTTAATTGTTAAAAATGTATCTACTTTGTTTGACAGGTTGAGGGCGATGTTTTCTATTCTGCTTAAATATTCTAGTCATACAGCAAATCATGTAATGTGGCAGTTAGTGTGAATAGCAAACACTTGTGTTGATACACTTCTAGAGGTCATTGTGTGTCTTTTACTGTGTTCTTAACTCTTTGATATTGTGTGTTCCAGCAAGTTTAGCATTTTTGTTGCATCATGTGAAAAACAATATAAACATTCACACAGTATGTTGTTTTCTAAGACTGTCCCAGCTTGTGACATCATATTGTGTCGGGTTGCTTTTCTGCTGTGAAACTGCAGTAATCCACACGTTTGGGTCGAGAGCTAAGCATTCCTGTAGCTCAACTGGTAGAGCACAGTGCAAAGGTTGTGGGTTCGATCCCAGGAAAGGCAAAAAAAAATAAAAAAAATGTATACATTGAATTCACTGTAAGTTGCTTTTAAGCATCTGCCAAATGAATAAATGTAAAAATGTAATATAGGTTTGAGAAAAGTGCCTAATATGCATTTCCCGTTGTTGGTGGAGTATTCAACTGTCTGAAACTTCATTAGTGCAGGAGAAACTTTCAAGATTTTTCTTTCTCATACGTGTCACTTCAGAAGTAGAGCAAACAAACTGCATTATATCAGCCGGCGTATCTGCGGCTGGCAGACTCCAGTGCTGCTTATTGAATTACACCATCTCCGTTTTAAAGGGCAATCCTGTTTTGTGTAAGCAGCAGAAGCAGCCAGACGGCTTGATCCGCTGCTGTCCAGCGCGGTGTCTAATTCTCTGAAAGAATTGCTTTAAATGAAATGTGTATCATGGCAGATTTTCTGGGTTGAGCATTTATGAGCTGTAATCTGTGAGCTGCTTATGTTTAAGTAGTTGTGTGTGAGTCCCATAACACTGCAGCGGTGTTGAGTGAGGCGTTAGGAACAGGTTACTGAAATGACATGTTTAGACTCTTTATCTTCACATTAACTGTTCACAAACCTCAGAGCACTGTACCGTGTCCTTTTTAGCAGTCAATAATGATCAGATTATTCACTTTGGTTATCTGTGAAGTTAATTTCGCACTGAAAACCATAAGTAACTAAGAATGAAGATGTGTGTGCATTATTGATGTGAGCGCATGCACGCACACACGGATAGATAGATGTATAAGGCCATTGTTTGGAGTCAGTGCATGCCCATATTTGATGGCCGGGGGAGGAAATGGGGGGTGTCAAATTTTCATCACACATTCATGAAGAGGGAGTCGAATGTTATCACTCTCTTAGCCAAGCGCTCACTCACATGTTAATACATTTGATGGGGTGGGGCTGCAGACACAGTGTCTGATCACTGCCAAAATTTGCATCCTTAAGTAAATAAGTAAATAAATCAAGCAGAGGCAGTGAATGTGCTAATCAGGCAGGGTGCAGTGGTTAGCATGCTGCCGGGAATCTTTGCTCATGTAATATTCAGCACTGAAGGGTGAAAGGGCAGGTCAGTGTTATTGGTTTTAGTCCAGGTGCCCCCTTTAATCAATGCTGCCTGCATCCCTTTATTAAAGTTATTAGCTCAGCAGTATCTCATGCTATCATTTCATCTCCTTGGCTGCTCAAAACTGTGGCCTGCACATGTGGCTCCTTGTTGCTCAGGGCAGCACCACCCCTGAAAGTTCAGCTACTGTTTATTATTTCAGAAGCAGAAATGTGTCTGAAACCAGACGTAGCAATACAGGTTATTAGACTCTAGATCTAAAAGCAGCAGGAACTTTGCTGTGACATTTGATGCTGCTTAAAATTCTGAATTCTTGTTTTGTATATATTTACCTACATTGATGGTGTAAAAAGCACATACGTGTCCATTGAATGCATCTTGTATTTTAACAGTGTGTTCTCTGTGTGTGTGATCTCTATAATGGGGGGTCCTAAAAGAGTGTGGCTAATATATTTCTGTAACCTTCAGTTCTTTCTGCGAGTGTGAGATGGATCGTGCTGATGGCAGCTTTCACTGAGTCTAATTAGCGGCACAATGGAGTTTTTTTTATTTATTTATTTTTTTTTATATATCCATTAAGTTATTCTGTTACTCTGTTTCTCACACCCAGCGTTAATTAAAAAGGGATGTATGCAGGATTTAGAACATGGCAGACTCCGGGTGTTGTGTGGAAGGTCTCGATAAAAGATGGTAACTGGCTGATCTGACAGGACGGGGCATCTGAGCTCCATTGTTAGTGATTGTGTGAGGTATTGTTTAAGTATCTAATCTAACCTAATGAGCACTTGTATTTTCCACAATTTGATCTCACACTTTTGTTTCTCATCTAATTTACTATACGTTATGCTGCTGTCCTCTTATACGTAGCATCACCATATATCACATTGCTTGAATGTTCAGCTTTACAGGACTGAAAATTCGCTTGAATTGGAACAATGAAAAGAAGGCATTAAAGATTTCTTTTATGTATTGTTATTCTTTGAGATATTATATGTTATAAGCAGAGGTTTAATCTCTTTCTCTCTCTTGTCAGGCCTGGATGCGATGACCGCCTCATGTAGGCATCAGCATGGAAAGCTGTGAGTCTCCCGTGGTTTCTGGGACAGACGATGGGCTTGGCACCTCCACCAGCTCCCAGCAGCAGCAGCACCACCCACAACCCTGGACCGATCACCATAACGCACAGGTCCCACCTTGCAACCAGCCCCCTTCCCTGGAGCCCCTGTCTCTCACTTCAGCCCAGCTCCAGAACCCCAACACGCCTCAAGAGGCTGTAAGAGAAGAGCAGCAGCAAACACTGTCCCAGGCTCCCGGCGACAGCTCCGCTACCGGACGGCCTCACCCCAAAATAAAGAGGTTGGAGGAGGACGAGCAAGAGGGAGTGAGCTGTGGAGAAGAGGACGAAGACTTGGAAGACTTGGATGAAATGGAGATTGACAGTTGTTTCCCAAGTCTGCAGCCCTTCCCTGGTGTATCTATGGTGCCAAGCGGAGGGGGCATGCCCATACTGATGCGGCAACAGCCTTCCCATCGGAGGAGAGCCACAGAAAGTGGAAGTGAAGAAGAAGAGGAGGAGGAAGAGGAGAGTAGTGATGTGGAAAATCTGACTGGAGAGATTGTCTACCAGCCTGACGGCTCTGCTTACATTGTGGAAAGCCTCAGCCAGCTGATCCAAAGCGATGGAGGCATAGAACAAGGCCTGCTCCCCTCAAACTCGCTCCCCAGTGGGGGAAAACCAGGGGAACCTGTGGGAAACTCTTCTGTATACCCTCAGATCATCAACACGTTCCATATAGCCTCGTCCTTTGGAAAATGGTTCGGCGGCTCAGACCAAGGTTTCCCCAATACCTCATCCCTGGCAGGCCTCAGTCCTGTCCTGCACAGTTTCCGCGTCTTTGATGTGCGGCACAAAAGCAACAAGGATTACCTGAACAGTGACGGGTCAGCCAAGAAGTCCTTTGTATCCAAAGATGTTCCCAACAATGTGGATTTCTCCAAATTTGACAGCCTGGCCCTTTATGGCAAAGGCAAGCCCATTCTCATGTGTTTTCTCTGCAAGTTGTCCTTTGGCTACGCACGCTCCTTTGTCACGCATGCAGTCCATGACCATCGCATGACTCTGTGTGAAGAAGAACGCAGGCTTTTAGGGCACAAGCACGCGTCAGCCATTATACAGGGCATTGGCAAGGACAAAGAGCCACTTATTAGCTTCCTAGAACCAAAAAATAAGAACTCTTCTCCATCGCCCACCCTAGTACCCATAAACTCAGGCCAGAGCTTCTACGGCACGTTCAGCGGGGTTCATTTAGAAGGGGCTGGCAATAGTGATGGAGGTGAAAGCCTCCTCAGCAAAGACTCTGATTCGGGTCTCCAGCAACAAGCCCTTCTCACATTGGGTGGCCTTGGCAGCCCAAAAAAACCCTCCCTTACCTCACCCCCAGGCCCAGCCAAAGACTCCAGCACTCTGTCCAAGCCACGGGGTAGGAGAACAGAGGGGTCTGTAGGAAAAGAGGGTACTTACAGAGGGAAGGATGGTGATGCAGGAACCTGTAAAAATAAGCCTGTCCTTCACAGTGAGGAGATGGCCTCTGAAGAAGAGGATGAACTTCTTTTAGAAGAGGAGGATGAAGAGGCAGAGGATGAAGGCACTGTGGTGGGCTGTAGTGGAAGTAGCAGTAGTGGTGGTGGATTTGTGGGGGAACCAGCTGTCTCAAACCAAAGCATCTCCAAATCTCCTTTATTAATGCCTAGTAGCGCTCTCCAGCCTTCTGCATGTCTCTCTGCAGCCAGCCCTGCTCTTAGCAGCAAAGCCTCTGCTTCCATGTCCTCTTCCTCTATCAGGGGGTCAGAGGAAGGGATGGCTGCAGAACTCCCTCTGAGCTTTAACTGTCAGGGGGCCACAGTGGCAGCTGCTGGTAGAGGGAGTGAAGAGGATGGGGCTGCATGTTCCTCTGCCAGCATGTCCTCCCCTCCTGCCTCCAGTGCTGCCACTGAGGAAAGTGCCAATCGAGATAGTGCCACAGCTCCTGAACCAAATGAATGCTCAGCAGAGGGAGATGAGGACAACGGTGGGCTTCTCCATCACCACCATCTTCATCACCATCATCACCCACATCCTTCACCGAATGCCCACACGCACCCTCACCATGCCACTGCTTGTGATATGTCAGGAATGAGTGAATGCACCCAGAACCATGGCGCTGGAGGGAGCGGAGTCGAGTGTCCAAAGTGTGATACTGTCCTTGGCTCTTCACGCTCATTGGGTGGCCACATGACCATGATGCACTCGCGTAATTCCTGCAAGACACTAAAGTGTCCCAAATGCAACTGGCACTACAAATACCAGCAGACCCTGGAGGCCCACATGAAGGAGAAGCATCCTGACTCTGGAGGTTCATGTGTGTACTGCAGCAGTGGGCAGTCTCACCCCCGCCTCGCGCGTGGGGAGAGCTACACTTGTGGCTACAAGCCCTTCCGCTGTGAGGTCTGCAACTATTCCACCACTACCAAAGGCAACCTAAGCATCCACATGCAGTCTGACAAACATCTTAACAACATGCAGACATTACAGAATGGAGGCTCTATTCCAGCCGCTGGTGAACAGGTGTTTGGGCATGCACCCAGTGGAGTGGTACCCGTTTCCTCTACTGCCCAGGCCAGCAGCCATCACACCAGTCACCACCACCATCATCATCCAGCCCAGCCCTCCACCCACATGGCAGGGCCCTGCGGTGCCCCTTCACCAACCAAGCCAAAAAGCAAGCCAACCTGGCGCTGTGAGGTATGTGACTATGAGACCAATGTAGCACGTAACCTGCGAATCCACATGACGAGTGAGAAACACATGCACAACATGATGCTGCTTCAACAGAACATGACCCAAATGCAGCACGGACGGCTTGGTCTAGGGGCCATACCATCACCCTCAGAGGCTGAGCTCTATCAGTACTACTTAACACAGAACATGAGCCTTCCGCCAGGCCTAAAGATGGACCCATCTGGAGCTGACGCTCAGTTCCTGCTTGGTGGTTTTCATCTGGACCCCAGCATGGCAGCCCTGGCCCCAGCACTAGGTAAGTTCAGTAAAAGGTGGAGGGATGCAATAAAACTGCAATCCAGTTAATTTGGGTATAAAATAGTTCACTATTTACTTGCCTTTATAATTCCAAGCTCATAAGTCTTTCTTTCAAAATTAACAAAAAAGATGTTACATAAATGTACATTAGCTGCTATTAACTTTTATTGTATAGAATAAACTATCAAATAAAAAAAATAATCTTGTGTTCTATGAAAGAAAGTCATTTGGTTTGGAACAACAAGGTAGTGAACAAATGTCTAAAGCTCTTTTCTTGTGTGAACTCTCTCTGTAAGTGTTTATTCTACATTATTTATCTGTAGCATCCCAAAATGGTTTTATGTGTTTTTTTTCC
Organism: Ambastaia sidthimunki; assembly: GCA_036877625.1. NCBI lineage: Eukaryota > Metazoa > Chordata > Actinopteri > Cypriniformes > Botiidae > Ambastaia > Ambastaia sidthimunki. The sequence goes on along the minus strand of JAZGTK010006597.1, from coordinate 13,677 downwards.
CACTTTACTTTCCATGTAAAGAATTTGTAGGTTCTCTCTTGCTATATTGTTTTCTCTACTCATGCAGATGCAAAACACTTCATTTACTTTTTTCCCCCAAGCTGGCAACTCTGTCTCTCATGAAGCCTTCAAGCACACCTGCCTTGTTTAACACACACTCACCCTCTTAAACAACTGTTAAACAGGTGTGAGGAAGGCTAAGAGAGACGCAAATAAGACTGAATTGTATTTGAAGGGCAGCGAGTGCTGGTATGCCGCAGATAAGCACCACTCAACCCAGTGTGTAGAAAACGTTGAATGTTTTTATTCTAGGAAACGTGCATTTATTAGTTCTGAATTGACTTGATTCACCTTGTTACTGAGGTGAAGTATTTAAATTGATGTACAGGATAATGCAAAAGTCTGTGGTAACCCCTTCAGTATTCCTCACATTTATCTGTCATTGTCACAGAAACAAGCATATGTTTTTCTTGAATAATTACAATCACTAATATAAAAACGATATAACAGATTACAAGTAATAAAAATAGATCAAAAATGAAACTTTTTGTATCTAACAGCAGTATCACGTACGCCTTCAGATTATGTACTGGGGAAAAGGTTATTTTTTTACATTGCACATAATGGCTGAAGTGAGAGAAATAGTTTCTTTACAAATGTTTGTGTAAAAACTGACAAAATGTGTAGCTGGTGTATTAGATTTATGAGGAATACGTTTCAGTTTTTTCAAGCGCCTGAGAAGTACTTAGTGTTTTACGAACGCAGTGAGTGAGAAAGACAGGCACACACATCTTTTCAAAATTCAGGCTTGTGTATATGTTGAGCATCCACCATATGTCATTCTATCTGGGTCACTTTGGCTGGGAAATCCCCGTTTCAGCTGCCTCTGTGTTTCTCAGGAAAGAAAGAGTGACAGTTAGCTGTGGCTGTAGCCGAGTGTTCTGCATGGCCGTGTATTCCAGGCTCGTACCAAACATCAGTGTTTTCTTGTCATTAGTGTATGACTACCGATGCATATTGCCTCATCTGTTTTTCCTGCATTTGTAATTGCAGCTATATACTTTTAATCTGCCCAAAAAAGGAAGGACAATGGGCCTAGTGAGGGTAATTCAGCAGCATAGTAGAGAATTTGGCTTGCCAGTTACAAGCCCACAATTTGCACAGGCTTGTCTCAAACTGTTGCCAGTTCAAAATGTGAACAGGAATTGATTGCTGTGACTAATTCTTTTTTCATTTCCACTCTTCTAGCAGTTTGGTTGATTTTTCCAGTGAGGAATGTTTAACAGTCATATTACAGGGAATAACTGACAGGATAAAGACTTGTAAGGAGCAGTGGTGTCTACACATAAATCTGGAATGTTCCATGCCCTCTGTCACACACAGCAAAACATGAACTATTTAGAATCAGATCCGTCACAAAGGACAGTGTGGATGTGAATGTTATCTGTATTAAAACAGTCAATGATTCTGTTGTGATCAGAGTGAGACGATCCTGAGATCACATCCACTTTTAGACTCTTCTAGACTCTTCTAGAATCAATGTAATATAAAAGTCGTTTGGTCCCAACTTTGATCAATTTTATGCTGCTAAATTAGGAATTGTAAAGTTGTTTTAATCAGAAATCATGAGTATCAAGGTTTGCATATTATGCATTTTTGTCCGTTACAAGCCCTTTTGTTTAATTTTTTTTAGATAATTAATCTCAACTCAAGTTTTTGAGTTTTGACATTTTTATGAAATTTTATAAAGATTTATGAAAAATAATAATTCCTAGTTTTCAGATTGCAGTTTCTGCAATTCTTGCTTGGCCAAGAATTATGCTTAAGAGATTCTGAATACTGTATTCAATCTACAGAATAACATGCATTTAGATTAGAAGTTTATAGGAGAACATCTTATCTGAATGTAAGCACGACAAGAGAACTGAAGAAAGGAGATGCAGCTCAAAGGTTAACTTGAAAGGAGATGAGCAAAGAGAGCAAATCAGAAGAGAAACGCTGAAGGCGAGAGATTAGGAGAAAAGAAAGAATCTTTGGAACTGAGAACGGTGGATTACGGAATGATTTGAGAGGAATTGGAGGAGGTCTCACTGTCACTGCTGTAAAAACTAAAAGTAGTGATGAAATGAGCAGCCCACATGCTGCCCCAATAAATAAGAGCTGCAGGAATGATTTTTGTGAGGAGGCACATGAGTTAGGGTTAGTCTGGACAGTGACAGACTTAAGATCAGCGAGCTGAGACTAAAACTTCTACACAACTCTTACCTCCAAATCTCAGCTTCCAGCATCTGTTCTTAGACGCCTCTGCACGCTTTTGTTGTTCAATATCTCATTTCTGTGACTCCCGCAACTTCATTCCTTCCTAAAAATACAGAAGCTTTGTGCAGGAAAATTGTTAGTATCGATTTGTGCTCAGTCAGAGGTGAGAACTTCTAAAGGAGAGGTCTGATTTTGATATTGGATGAATAGTGGTGTGTGCTTGATTTACAGTAATGTGTGCTGGGGAGCTCTTTAGTTCCTCAGTAATGATTGAATAATTGTGTTTTTTTTGCTCCATGGCTCACAGCCTCTGGAGTTGATTTAATGGTGAAGCTATGAAAAGTACAGCAATCCAAACAGGACTGTGTAAATCTCTCTCATCAGCTCACTTTTTCTCTCCGCTCAAAGAGAAGGATAATCTTGATTTAATAAAATTATGTAGCTAAAAACACACATGCCCATTATCCTTTGAGGCTGGTATGAGCTGCATAGACAAACACAGCTCTTTGTTAAAAGGCTGAACTCTGCACCTTTCCCTGTTTCCCAGGACATTCCTGTAGCTTGAGGCAGTTTAAATGGGGAAAAACACAAATTAAATATCCAACCCTCACTGTTAAACTGAGCCATGTGTTCAGAAGGGCCCCATTGCCAGTTCTGCACATCTTTTCATTTCTGCTTTGATCAGTACATCTGTACATAACTGTAACTGTTTTCTGTTTTTAATGTCTCGTAATGTTGTTTAGTTTTTTAAATTGTGATTGTCATTTATCATTGTTAGGCTACCATTATTATTTTAAAACATTGTAACTGCTTGTTGTTGCAAGTGTTGTTGATCTAAATCAGATTTGAGATTAAGAAACTGTGTGTCTGACAAACCCTGCCCTGATCTCTTATTCTCTTTATTTATACTTTCTGCTCTTAGTTGGAGGGGACATTGGCATGGATGTACGTCTGGGCAGTGGACCACTGGTCTCAGAGGAGCTCATGACACTGGGCGAGAGTCTGTCCCAAACCAGCGACCCCTCCCTCAAACTCTTCCAGTGCGCTGTGTGCAACCGCTTCACCACCGACAACCTGGAGGTGCTGGGCCTGCACATGAGCGCTGAGCGTACGCTCCCAGAAGAGGAGTGGAGGGCCGTGGTGGGTGACTCGCACCAGTGTAAGCTGTGTCACTACACCACACAGCTCAAAGCCAACTTCCAGCTGCACTGCAAAACTGACAAACACGTGCAGAAGTACCAGCTGGTGGCACACATCAAAGAGGGTGGCAAGGGCAATGAGTGGCGCCTCAAGTGCGTGGCCATCGGCAACCCTGTGCACCTCAAATGCAACGCCTGCGACTACTACACCAACAGCCTGGAGAAGCTGAGGATGCACACGGTGAACTCGCGCCATGAGGCCAGTCTCAAGCTGTACAAGGTGAGTGACTGTGTGCACACCCATGTTCTAACACCGCATTCTAAACAAATTTTAAATGTTCCTGCAAGTCTACAGTGATACTGTCTTTTATTGGGGAGATTTGTGGATTTTTATTGACAGACACAGAGCTAGAGGGACAGGACATCATAGGAAAGAGAAAGAGAGGGGCAACCGGATGGGAACATGACCTGGACCAGACTCGAATGCAAAAGCTCAATATGTTAGTCAGAACTTGTGATGTTTCATATGTTGCTACACTACTGGTCAAATGTTTAGGATCACTTGACTGAAATGTTTCTTATAAAAAAAAATAATAATAATAATTTGATCTGCAGGTTGCAACTTTAATGTTTAGACTAAACTTGTATTGTAGACATACATTGTAGCCAATTAGAGCCCAGTACAGATGGGAACATAATGGCTAACATAATTCCCATAGTTTCATTTGTCTTATTCCATAGTTTGACAGGTTTACTGTTTCCTAAAATATAGAAAAATATTAAAGAATGAGTAAGTGGTCCTTAACCTTAAACTGCTGGTGTGGATGGATTGATTTCACTCTGGACTGAGGTAGACAGTTCTAGAAACCAACATTACATGTTAAGACCAGAAAAAAAACACATAGCTTTCCTGTATTGTTCAGGTTAGGAACAATACAGTGTTACACAATCCACCGGCTGCGTCTTGACCAGCCTTTCACGTCTCCAGTGCCACAGTGAGTGATGGGCTGCTGGAGTATATTAAGGGTAATGTGCATGCAGCTCAGAAGAGAGAACAGGGGCACTTAGAGGGACGGGGGAAGACCCAGGTCAGCAGGGTAGGGAGAAGAGCAGCTGATGAAACTGCTGGAAGAGAGGATGAAGAAGTGTGAAGAGACAGGTTTGGTGCTAACACCGTTCACAGAATCACTCTCTACAGCCGTATTGATTTTCTGCAGACTTAGAGCTTCACCTTCCACTCTAATCATTCTATAATAGCCAATGGATGAACACACTCTGAACAAATGACCATAAATCTAACAGGCCTGATTCTGTTTAGGCAGCTTTCCTGTGTGTCTGCGAGTGCAGAACGGACTGTGTTTAACGCAGACTGACACAGCTGCACACTGGATTTCTCTCTTTAACTCTCTTTCTGTCCATCTGTTGCTTGCACTCATTCACAGGCGAGTTCAGTGAGAAGTTACTTGACCCTTTTGGGCTCCATTTGGAAGTGTCATTGTTGAACCAAGAAACAAAATGTTTTATTTGGGGAATGTCTTTTGATATCAACATTTATTGACATTTGCAAACCATTTTACTTTAGTTTTTCTTGTTAAATACATAGTTCAACAAAACCAGAATAATGCTGTTTCCCTAGCTTGATCCAGAGGCTAATCAAAGTTATTACGTTTTGATGAAAGATTATAGAGACAGTTTTTTTATCTGTGGAATAATGTACACTGATTAATTATGCATATTAAGAGCAGGATCCTTTATTGCTGTTAGAAAGTAAATGGGGTCATCTTTGAAATTCCTGCTGATAGGTGACCCTGCCTCCTCCACACCGTTGAGTATATACAACTGTACAGAAACACTCGCACACACACACTTCCCCTCACTACCCTGCCCCTCACAGATACATCTGTCAGCAGCAACTCCACAGAGCATCATTTACAGTGGAGTTTAATCTCCTCACGCGTCTGTGGTGAACAGCAGTGATGTTCTGTTGCTCTTCTCCAGGTTTAGCTTTATGCAGCGCTCCTGTCGGTCCTCCAGCTTCATTCAATGATTTGTGAACTCTTTACATGCAGAGTTTGTCATCACCTCTGGAGTGAGAGGGTGTTGGTCAGCTGTTTTTCTCAAGAGTCAGTTTGTAATGTCATTAAGGGGAAGTCCTAACATGTAGACACGAGTGTAATTGGCAGCTGTACTCAAGCTGAGACATGCATCAGGTGTTTTTACAAATACCACAATGACTGAAATATGTAGCAAGACTCCTGGTGTGCCAGCCTGACCCGTGAAGGCCGTGCTGTGCTCTTGGATCTCTGCCTTAACTATAGCATCAATGGTGAGCAATAACAGGACAAATGTATGGAACTGTTTGGGGGGGGCGTATATGTAAGAATCCACTCCATACCAGTTGTAATATAAGTGAACTGTTGTTAGAATAGTTTAGACGTATTTCTTCCTCTGTTTTTGGTTCCCTTTTAGGACAGAGAACTGCCTGAGACGAGACTCTTCACCTGAGACACTGAGTGTTCAGCTCGATGTGGCAGATTAAAAATGTTCAACACATCTGAGCATGATCATTTGTGAGCTTTAAGCTGCTTAAATGGTTCCTCAGCTCTAAAAGCCCCACAGGTCTGAACAGAGAGGGAGAGAGTGTAGACGTCTTGTAAGCAGCTTCTGTCATTGGATGTGCCACGAATGAAGACGTTCACAGCTTGAGTTATAGCTGTTTCATGACACTCACGTGTGATCAGAGGACATAAGCACATGCTGCTGCTGAGGTCTTGCTGTAGCACTAATTTCAAACCCACAATGCCACAGGCTTCACTTTTCAGTGAATTTACAGCCCTGATAGACACACTGACTGCCTGACACTAACAAAAGTGCTTTGCAAACTTAGCTGTGCAAGTGGTTAAACAGAAGAAAAGAACACTATTCCCCCCAACTGAAATCTGATACAAAATGCATACTTGTTGGGCCTCCTGCAGGGAGAAGATAAATCATGAAGTCAGCATAAACAGGCCATAAGATGTGGTAGATACTTGGGACACTTCACCCAAATCAAACTGGTTTGCATTAAACAGGCCCTTTGTGTGTACAGCTCCGTAAATTGGAGCCTGTAATTACTGGAATTAAAAAGGAAGGTTTAAAATGAAGGCTAAGCTGGATAGGATAATTTGAGAGTCTGTGGTATGCGGCACATATTAGGGCTTTCTAAAAATACACCTCCCCCCACCACCCCATGGATTGGAATGTTCCGAAAGCCATTGGAAAGCTTGAGAGAATCGTCCTAACCACACGGACCACAGCGCAGCGGGGGTGATGCTTCTCGAATCTGGTATCTAGGGTACAGGATTGAGTTTGTCTCTGGTTTCAGACACACCCGTCACTCAGACTCGCACTCCTCTCTGATGAACTTTTACCTTCCACTGTGCTCTTAGATTTCCCGCTCACTGATGGCTCTGTAGTGGCATGAATGATGTCATGATGGTTACCCATAAGCACTTACAGATGGGCCATACAACAATACCCAGGTCATCACAAAGTTTAGGCTGTTCCAGCTGCTGGAGGAGGCTGTAGTTTGCAGAGTCAGGGAAGGTTGCCACAGAGTTGATGTACACATTAAAGTGAACATGGAAAGTACTTAATGTATTGAACATTCCTGGTGTTATCATGCAATTCATCAGTGTATGTTATTACAAAGAAAAAGTTTGTCTTTGTCATCTTTAATCAAAATGTATTGACCTTTTCACCCCTGAATTGACTTTACATTTAGGCTGACATCATCAGTTCCTCTTATATTTTACCTGCTCAACCAACTGGCTCCATTGTGGTATGTAACACCCACTTTTCATGATTCATCTTAATAAATAAAATGTTCATACCTACTTTTTCATTTTTTTAATGTTTCTTCCACTTAGAAATATGCCAGATTACGGGGGTAAAATGGATTATGAATGTTGATTTATGTTGGGTTATGATTTTTAAGAGAGAAAGTCGTATTTATACAAAGTGTTACTTGCCAAGTCCACTTGGAAATCAACATAAATATATATGAAATACAGTCATGTTTATATATGTGTGTGTGTGTGTGTGTGTGTGTGTGTATGTATAAATTATATATATAAGTCTTACTTGCCATGTCTACTTGGAAAGCAACTAAGGAACTTCTTTTGGTCTCCTGTATATTCACTTGAGTGTTTGTTTGTGCTGAGTAAGCAGGTGTCAGATGCTGGCCTGCACTAATGCCAGCTTGGAGTCTCAGACTCAGTTCTGAGCTCCAGACAGGATGGAGTGAGGCAGGGCTTCCAGGCAGGCCTTTCAAGGGAGGGGAGGAGCATCAGGCTGGCTACCTTCCTTGTCTCAGGGGCCGGTACGATCTGGGCTAATTGAGATTGATTGGATGTTATTTTTCCTCTTGCAAATGTAGTCCATTAGCTTGGCACATGTATAATCAGTTTAGAGCACAGTTAACTGAATGTAATCGTGTTCTACGGTGTCTGCTCGCACAAAATCCACTCCAGATGCTGCTTGGCCGTGGAAAGAGGAAGAATGTGCCGTCACTATCACATGGGGAATCTTTACCCAAGAAAGGCCTCGTAACGTTCACCCCTGTAGCACCACCTCCACCGCCAGCATGCTGCTCTCGCTCTGTTAAACACACAAACTATACACACTGTGTGTCAGCCACATTCACACTCTGTACTCATCCGGTCTCCCATCCGTTCACTGCTGCCCAAAACCCCTGCATACAGAACCCCAGATCACGATGCGTCTCAGCTATGCTAACAGCATGGTAACCGCGCTCCAAGAGCGACCCGTGATCCAGTGTAGAGCATCTGGATTTTGGATGCTCTCCACTTTTTTTCCCTCTAGTGCAATCCAAGCGGATCAGCTGGGGCGTGAGGAAGGAAAATGTCTTCACTCTGGAGAAAAAGAAAAAGGTAAAACAAAATGGACAGTAATGTGAAAGTGGAGATTAGCTGTAACAGCTACACTGAAAGTATTAATGTGCTTCTCCTGTCATCATCTGACCTCCAGAACAGAATGCTGATTGATCACACCGACCCCCTCCATTAATAATGATGATTTTTATCAGGATTTATGTTCATCAGACCGGGAATGCTCTGGCTCCAGCAAGATCGCAAGATTGTTTTTTATCATCACATAAAAGTGCAGAGTAATTTCGAGTTAAAGTCACAAGGGAACATTTTACCAGTATTGGTGCGGCCCGTGGTTATCTTTCATCTGTGGACACTGAAGCTCAACCTCTATGCCAGAGAGAACGACACACCCAAACTCTACAACTCCCTCCAGACATGTTAGAGAAGAGACGGAGAGATGGATGGAAGGAGGGGGCAGGTCTGAGAGAGAGAGAGAGAGAGAGATACTCTGCTAATTATCATGGCTGGCCTGTGATTGTTCAGTAATAGTGCTCAGTGGGGAAAAGGTTTGCTGCTGTTCCAGGAAGGGCTGAGCTTTGATTTACCGGTAGTACCGCGCTAATAAACGCCCGTTCCATATCCACAGAGCTGCTGCTGAGACATCCTGCCCCTCTCCAGTCAAAGACATAATCCATATCACCTACAGCAGCCCAGCAACAGGTTTCATTTCACACTGGAGGCAAACATTGCACTTCTGTCATCTTGTGGAACAGCAGTGGGGCTGTTTAGGCCGCATGTTAGTGACTGACGGCGTCACCATTCCCAGTCACCATTCAGTTTCATTGTGAAAAGATACGGTGAAGTGAATGGAGACTGGGAAAGGGTTCCTGTAACATTTTGTTAAAAGTCATGAGGGAAAGTAAATGATGACAGAATTGCATTTAAGTTTTGAGGAACTATCCCTTTTTATTTACATCTGTTGATTTAGCAAAAGCTTTTATCTAAAGCGACTTGCAAAGAGAGAGAGCATTTAAAATTTTGCACCTATAGTCTACAAAGCAACATTTACAGGTAAGAATAGTTCTAATGCTTGAGACAGGATGAACAGTAGAAGCATTTATTTTTAAACGTGCGTTATAAGTAAGGTTGAAGATGGGAACGTTAGGCATTAGTCATGTGTCTGAAACAGGTGTGTTTGAAGTATTTAAATACAATCAGATCATGTAGATGTGTCTGAGCTGCAGGTTGCTCTGTCTCATAGCTCATTGGGTGCAGCACTATGGCTCACAGAAGCCAAACAGATGCTCACTATCTTCCACCTCCAATAAGAGGAGCAGGTGGATTATTTTCCCCAAGGGGAGGTGTCTGTCAGTGTAGGAGGGGCATGACATTGGTGTGCAGTGAAGGGGGCGGGATTAAAACTGTCTGGAAGTCTGCAGGAATTTCACTAGTCCTCCAGCCCCGCCCCAGAAAAGCCAGACAGTGACCCATTGCCCCGCTGCAGCCGCGGATTACACATACCCGACCCTGTGTGTGTGTGTGTGTGTGTTCAGATTACACATACCCGACCCTCTGTGTGTGTGTGTGTTCAGATTACACATACCCGACCCTGTGTGTGTGTGTGTTCAGATTACACATACCCGACCCTCTGTGTGTGTGTGTTCAGATTACACATACCCGACCCACTGTGTGTGTGTGTGTGTGTGTGTGTGTGTGTTCAGATTACACATACCCGACCCTCTGTGTGTGTGTTCAGTGGAGCAGATACACATTTTAGGCCATGCACAGCTTTCATATATTGTTCTGTAATGCTGGAGTTGTGAGTGAGGGAAAGTTTCTTTTTGCCCAGATATTGTTGTGTTGTAATAGCTGTTTGTTTTGATTTTCTCCCCCTCTTCTTGTTTTTGGGCAGTGAAGAGCAGCAGGGCAGTTCCTCTGCCACTGCTGAGGGCAGCTGCTGATGGTGTTATCTGCTGTGTGATCAGCACAAACAGTGGACAGGAGACTCATGAGGGACAGGGCTGTACTCAGATCAGAGTTACACCACTGTAGGAAGGCCAGAGCGTGTGGAGTCAGTGACAGTTGAAGGTGTCTGTTAAAATCAAATCATTTACAAATCTAGTTTAAAATTCATGTGCATTCAATTTGCTGTCACGTGGCAACATTTTTTGCATAAATTTAATTAAACAGGTAAAGTTTTTTTTACATGAATAGTTTAAGTTTAAAAATGTTAATTTGCTTTCATTTGTTCTCCTAGAAAGAATTTTCTGGAAAACTTTTTTCGTTTTAGGAATTCTTTCATTTCCTTTAATGAGGGTTTCCCTTTATTCCCAGTTTTTTGTCTCTCTTTATGTCCACTGAAAAAATCTAAATTAATTTGAATTCAGAAATTAAAAACATTATTCATAGGAGTGTATTGTAGCCGTTGTATGTACTGAATTAATCAAAATTTGAATGTATTTCTTAATAAATGATAGATCCGCCGAATCAAAAGCAGACTTCATGTCACTGGTCCAGACGTGTGTGCTCACCTACACTGCCGTGTTTTTCACGTTAAGTAGCTTCATCCAACCAGCCTGGAAAACTATTTCTCCAGTCAAATCTTTTTTCTTTTCCCTGCTTTCTCTCTCTTTCCGTTCTTCTTGGAAACCTCTTCCTGTCATTTCTCTTGGTCACGCACTGAAGGTTTGTGTGTAATGAAAAACTTTATAAAGGATAAACAGTTGCAGTCACTATAGAGAAACATCAAAGAAGCCGAGTTTCTTTTCAAAGGTGGAGGAGAAATCTCACGCTGTGGTTCTGACTGGCTCATCTATTTTAAGTTGATGATAGAAGTTTTCTAAAGAGCAGTTATGTTGCAGAGCATTAAACATTGTGCGCTGGACTGACCCGACTCCTTTTTAATGCAGTTATTTGACATTTAGTAGATGCTCTGAAGCGATTTGAAAGTTCTCTCACTGCAGGCACACTCCCTCTGGGGTTAAGTGGCTCGCTCAAGGGCACAGTGTTCATGGGTCTTTCGTTCATGAATTACACCCCCGGGTTTCAGCCTCTTGACTTTTACATTCCCAGTTCCCAGCCTGGATTTTTAGCAACTTTGCCTTTTTACTTTGTACTTTAAACTGTGTTTTATCTGAGTCGGCCTTAGTCTTGTAAAAGATATTACTGTTATATCATTTATATTGTGATCTCTGTCCACAGCTTTCTTATCGAGCTCCTCAGCCCCTCCTTCCGGCTTTCATTTGCCATCAAAAGTACCTTAATTTAGCCTAATTTTATCAACTCGTTGAATGGTTTTCGTAGACATTTACATGTGTTTGTCAGTCAATCGGCACTTAGTTTGAAAAAGATTTGACTCATATTTGACTGAGACCCAGAGTAGTTAAAGCCACAGTAGACAGCACTGAAGCACTCTGGTCCGGCCCGAGGAAGGAAACTGTGTTGCTCAGAGGTTGCTCGTTCATAGCTCAGGTGGCTTTTATTTGTTACGTTTCATTATTTTTAGTTTGAAGTGTTTCTTTTTAAAGGTCGGAAAAGAAAATACAAGACATACAGTAAAGTTATACACCTATAAAGTTAGTGCTCAGATTCTTTGCTCTTGCATATTCTAAATGTTGCATTAATATAAAAATTGAGAAAATCTGAGCACATTTGTTGATGTCTTGTGAAGCTCTAGAGCAGACAAATGTAAGATTACTTTGGCTCATTTCTCAACAGAAAACTTGCTCTCTGACTAATTTCTTCAGAGAAACAATGGAGATATTAGAGGTGTTGTTTTTGTCATGTTTTTATGAGGGAGAGTGTGGGAGAGAGACAGAGGGTGGGGCAACAGGCCGGCTTACTGCTTTAACAACATCAATACATCAGTGACTGAATAGCCAGATGAATGGTTTGTGAATGTCCCAGGCCACAAGACTTCTTAGTGCTTTAGTGGCAGGTGGAGGGCTGGAAAACACAGTGTGTTTAGCTTTGGGCTGCTGAAGAGAGTCTTGGGAGAAATAAATCCACACATGAAATGAGGTTTTGGACCTCACTGTTTTTCGCTCATCTTTCATCACAGACTATATCTCTCTTCTGACTCTACTTAACAAAGTTCTGCTGAAATGAGTGAGTGCACATCTTTCTGTTGCTGGAGACCCAAGTGTTCTGTGGTCCGCTGCACAGCAGAGATGCTGTCCTCTGAGCTCCTCGTGTGGTTTAGGACATCTGAATGCTTTAGGCTTCAGACCAGCTTAGACTGGTTTACTGTACATTTACAGTGTGGTCCAGGCGAGTGCAGGTATTAGATGTTAACCGTGCTGTTCACCAGCAAAAAGTAGCTGAGAACTTTGTGAAATCTTGCTGGTTTGGATAGTTTAGATCATTTTAACAGGGCAGACAGTGTGACTCTCAAATAGAGATCAGTCTTTGAGTGGGGTTGATTCTCCAGCCCTCTGCAGCCCCCACTGAGATGGACGTCCGGTGAAGCGTCTTATTCATGACTGAAGTGCAGTTCACTGGAGTGCAGGGTTAGATCTGGGAGCTGTAAATCTCTGTGTGTTATGAGGGCAATGTTTTCACCAGATGCAGGCTACACATTTTCATCCCTTTGTAATTAAGCAGTTCAGCTCGAGGTGTCATATGGTTTTTATTGGGAACCGTCTGGAAAAAATCATTTCGCACCTTGTTTTCTCATCATGTGCTTTACTGCATGTAAAAGTGGGAAACTGTGAGAAACAAAATTAAAAATGGGGAAATGAAGGATTAGGGATCCATGATAATATACTGAATAGAGATTAATGTGATTCTATCCCCAATAGCATCATATTCCTCTATCTGTCTCTCTCTCTCTCACTACCTGTGATATGCTTAACACTTATTAACATGAAGAGGAAGATGTTGGAGGAAAGTCACAGCCCAAGTGCATTGAAGAGCAAAAGAAGCATGCATTTTTTTTAGGGTCAAATTTTTTGTGCAAGTTTATAAGCATCACATTCATTCTTTTCTAACTCTGTGTGTCCATACAGGACGTGCACAGACGTATTCCAACTTTATCCTAATGAAGCTCCTCCTCCTGATGAGGTCAACTTTGAGGTCAAAGTGTTTTTTATTAGCTGCAGCTGCTGACAGAAGGAAAAAAACTGGTGTTCTGTTGTCAAGAGCTTTGATGCATTTGTGTATCATGAAGCAGTGCTGATTTATGAAGTTTAGATTTTGAAACGGTCTCTCTCTCTCAGTCTCTTTCTTTCTGTGTCTCTTTCTCTCTTTCTGTGTCTCTTTCTCTCTTTCTGTGTGTCTCTCTCTCTTTCTGTGTCTCTCTCAGTCTCTTTCTCTCTTTCTGTGTCTCTCTCTCTCTTTCTGTCTCTCTCTCTCTTTCTGTCTCTCTCTCTCTCTTTCTGTGTCTCTCTCTCTCTTTCTGTGTCTCTCTC
>JAZGTK010006596.1:0-20603 GCA_036877625.1 Ambastaia sidthimunki | reverse complement strand
GAAGAATGGAAAAAGACAGATGTTGCAATATGTCGCCAACTTGTTCATTCCATGCATAGAAGACTTGGTGCTGTCCTTAAAAATCACGGTGCTCATACAAAATGCTAGATGTAGTAGTTTTTGTTGCGGGGTGTATTAATTTTTGCTTCAACCAATTTGATTAAAACTGAAGATTTTGTGATCCAAGTTGGATTATTAACCTTAATTTCATGTTATGGAGTTAAAGTGTTGAATAAAACTCAGCCTTGTGAAAAGTTTGGAAATTGTTCTTTTGTTCATTGAGCTACTGATTAAATTCGTACTTTTTAAAGGGGGTGTACTCATTTATGCTGAGCACTGTATATAGGCAAACAAAATAATTGAGACAAGAAACTCTAAATCCGTTGAATTTCCATGCATTCCATCACCACCACTCTTACAGGAACTCTCAAAAAAGGTACCATTTTTCACATCCCACTTAACAAATAAGAAACTGATGCTGATGCTAATCGTACCTGTATGAGGACAGATCCGCTGTTTATCACTACACTCTAACTGCACCACATTAGAAGAATACTGAGACAGGGACGGATATTCCCCTAATATAGTGCCTAATAACCTCACAAAGGCACAACAGACTACACCTCAACAGATACTAACATGTTCTCTGTCCACTGCAATTTATTCTTTAATATATTTATTCTTCAATAACATGTCAATAATATGCTCCTGTATCTCAGCTGGTAGAGCATTGCGTTAGCAGTGAAGAAGATTGTGGATTCGGTTCCCAGGAAACACATGCACTGATCACATGTAAGCCTAGAACGCACTGAGTCGCTTTGGATAAAAGCATCTGCCAAATGCATAACTGTAAATAACGTTGTGCTCTTGTGCTTGAGGATGTTCTCTTTTTGTCTGACAAATGGTGTTTACGCTGTATGTGCGGTGATAAGTCAAGCAGATGCATTACTAGCAGCTGTGAAACAACACTGCTAGAATATCTTTATCACTCTGTGATAATTGATGCAGCTGGATTAACATTACAGACTACATGAAACATTACAGACTATATGACGATTTTAAGGCCTCTATTGCATTTTGTGACTTTACGCATTACCTTTATAGCATTATTATAAGATAATTTCCATTTTCCTCTTAACAATGATCATTTATTAACTATTTAGAAACATTGGTTACATTATTGGTTAAATCGAATGGTTAATGAGTGTGATCAAGTGTTAGATCAGAGTCCCCACGCCAAGACAATAATTTGAATCCAGCCCCTGACGCCAGATCCCGCCAGAAATATTATATCTTCCGGTAACAGAACAGAATATCTTCCAGTAACAGAACAACTTGTCAGCAGAGCTGTCGATACCCAAACCCTGTTAACAGCAAGTCTTGTCTGGTATCTAAAATACCCAAAACGAGTGTTAAACAGTCAGTCAAGAAATTGACTGATGAAAGCCAGAGAAGAGCAGAAGCAGGAGACGAAGTGATGATGGTATAAGAACAGAGTTTATTAAACAGTCTTAGTTGCGTATGTCTCAATGTTCACACTTCGTCTGAAGAACACAATTCAGCAGACAATGATATATCAAACTGGTTCATGACAACATCCCATAAAACCTTGAGTTTCCATAAACATCCCCTCTTATCAGAGTTTATACAGACCAGACAATTCATGAAACCCCACAATCATGAGACTGAACAATATTGAAAAAACATAAGCAAGAAAAGTAATAAGGAATATAGAATATAAAAATATAATAAAATGATAAATGAATAAATGATAATATGATAAAATACTTAAATGGTATAATGATAATGATAAAAATAATCAAATGATAAATTATAAGAGTAACTAATGATTTTTAAATGGTTATATATAATTATGAATGAATAAAAAACAAAACATACAAATCGAAACACAACACAAACAATTTGCGTGTGAGGATCTAACAATCCTTTTGTAAAACATTGTTTATGTCTTGCACTGTGCTTGTTAAAAGTTAGCCATTCCCTTAACCTTATTCAAATGTGTGCTGTTGTTAAAAGTCAACAAGAAATCTAAATGAACTACATTTCTATAAGAACAGCTTTTTCTAGGTATTTTATCATATTTGAGTTACTATGAAGTTGCTAGGTGGTTGCTAGGGCAATGCCATGTGGCTACTAGAGTTTTTTTGGTGGTTTACTACTGACCCAGTCTACAACAATTCTTCCAGGTCTCAGTAATGTTTGGTCTCTAGATGTTGTAGATATGGTTCCTTTAGAGTTTTATCTTTCACCAGGTGAAATTTATAAATCTGACAACTTAGAATAGTAATATCACACTTCTTCTTGACAAGAACCTGTCAAGGCACCTGATTAAAGGTTTCATTTACATATGGGGCACCAACAGTGCAGTAGGATTTACGCATCAAAATATGTTCCCTTTCAGGAACTCGAGTTGCGTCGGAAAACGCTATGGGAACGCCATCAGCTTATATGCGCTCTGAAACACCTGTCGCACAATCAATTATGGGGCGCTACGTCACAGGCGGGGTGACGTCACGACCAGGAAGCTATAAAGCACATGCTTTAGTGCACGCCCCCAGCTTTGTTCATTCAGCGAAGCGCTCTATCTCATTTGTCTGTCCTGTGTCTCTTGTTTAGCTTCGTAGAAGTTGTCTTACGTGATTTTTGTCTTTAGATAAATGTTTAGATAAATCATGCCTAAGGCAAAAGGCAAGAGCATTAAGGGGGATAAGGAGCAACATTTCAGGCTGTGTGTTCCTCCCTGCCCGCGTTATATAACGGGTGGAATACATACAGTCTGTGTGTTGTTTGTTTGAACGCATGCCACTGCGTACGCTTCGCTCCCAGAGGGCTCTGTTTGAGGGGAGAGCCATCACAAGTGTTCCCCGCAGTGCTGGTCCCGCTTTCGCTGAGGCGGAGCGGAGGAGGCATTCGTGGGGTTCACAAATAGATTTGGTGGAGGGAGTTTAGACGGGCTTGTCCCTATCTCGCTCCTCACCCGCGAGGTCTTCTGCTCCCTCTCTGGGTTCGGAAGCCCGCACTGCGGTTTCTTCCCCCCAGGGGGAGGGCTCTGCCCTCCGCCTCTCATCCACAAAGGAAATGGATGTGGAGAGCGTTGAGGAGACCCCTCTTGCCCCCCGTTTTGAGGAGCTGTTGGAGGTTATTACTCGTGCTGTGGCCAAGCTAGACATCAGTTGGCCCGCCGAGCAGCAGACTGCCCACAAGGAGAGCTTATTAGATGAGCGTTTGCACCTCCACGAAGGAGCCTTCCTTTTTTCCCGGACCTGCATACTGAGGTGTCCAGGTCCTGGGACAAGCCATACTCTTCACGTATATTTAGCCCAGCCACCTCTATGTACGCTAATGTGGCTGGGCTGAATGAGTATGGCTATAAGTCGATGCCTCAAGTGGAACAGGCGCTTGCCAACTAACTGTCCCCTGACAAGGCATCGTCTTTAAAGGCTCCGTCCCTGCCCTCTAAGCCTCTACGAACCACATCTGAGCTTTTGGGCAGGGCATACATGGCGGCAGGTCAGGCTGGTGCTTCTCTACACACTATGGGTGTGCTTCAAGCGTACCAGGCCGACCTGCTTAAAGACCTGGACGAGAGCGCAGCCCTTACATCTGAGGATGTGGAGGAGCTGAGGAGGGCCGCTGACCTCTCCTTGCGTGCCACCAAGGAGACCGCCTGTTCCATTGGGCAGTCTATGGCAGCCATGGTGGCCGCAGAGAGGCATTTGTGGTTGACCCTGTATGATATCAAGGGGAAGGACAGGGTCTTCCTTCTGGACGCCCCGTTAGTGCCTTCTGGCCTGTTTGGCGACGCTGTAGACACTGTCGTCAACAGGTTCCAGGAGGCCCGTAAACAAACGGAGGCGTTTCAGCGGTTCCACCCTCGCCGCTCTCTGTCCTCCGGGGCTGTTAGGCGGGAACAGCCCCAGCCATGTACTAGCTCCTCGTACCGGGAGGCCCAGAGGCAGAGCATCGCGTCCCGTTCCCCCCCATTAGGGTGCGGGTGACGCGGGGCTCGGCCTCGAAGGCCGGGAAATCAAGGCAGGATCTGCGGACCGTCTTGATTTCCAAGCGGGCTTCAAAGAAGCGGTCCTGACTATATAAAACCTCGGTCAGGACCCCAGGGGGCAGCCCCATCTGGGGGGCAGCGGGTAGTTGCGATGCCCGTTCCCTCTCAAGGCCCTCTGGAGGCTCAACTGTTAACCCTGCCACCGCTGGTGTTTCAGGGTGCAGAAGCCTCAATCATGGGCGCTCGGCCTTGCCTGCCAAAGCCAGCGGACATAACAGAGGCACCGTCTCTATGGAGACCGGATCAGGAGTTCCCTGCGGGGTTTCCCTTTCAGGACACCGGTCAAAGCAATACAAACACTAGAGGCCAGTCTCGAGAGGCTGGTACCCCTAAAGAACTATCTGGCAGCCTGGGAAGCACTGCCAAATGTGTCCAAATGGGTCCTGAATACTGTAGAACTTGGATACAAGATCCAGTTCAGTCGCAAACCACCTACTTTCGGCAGCGTGCACCCTACTGTGGTGGGTTCATCTCAGGCTCTAGTTATGGAACAAGAAGTAAAGACTCTTCTAATGAAGGATGCCATCGAGATAGTTCCTCCTCAACTCAGGAAGTCAGGGCATTGCAGTCACTACTTCATCGTTCCCAAGAAAGATGGGGGGATGCGTCCTATTTTAGATCTGCGTTGTCTGAACCGTTTAATCAGGAAACTGAAGTTCAGGATGCTTACTGTAGCGCAGGTCGTGAGTCAAATCCGGTCCGAGGACTGGGTTGTCACGATGGATCTAAAAGATGCATATTTCCATATCCCCATTTTTCCCTCTCACAGGAAATACCTGAGGTTTGCTTTCAGGGGCAAAGCATACCAGTATCGGGTGCTTCCCTTTGGCCTAGCACTCTCACCCCGGCCCAGGGTCTTTGGAGAGGTCGCCAACTACTTTGGCATATCAATTGTCTCGAGATGATGGCAGTTTTCCATGCTCTCAGACATTTTCTCTCAGACCTGAGAGGCCACCACATGCTTGTTCGCACCGACAGCACCACAGTGGTCGCTTATCTGAACCATCAAGGAGTGCGAGCACTGGACACATATGTCCACAGAGCTGCCCTGTGGCGAAGATCTGACCAGAGACGCTGCGTCTCCTCCCATACTTCCGGTACCCCTTGCCCGCGTTCGCTTCATTCACTTGAAGCTGGGGGCGTGCACTAAAGCACGTGCTTTATAGCTTTCTGGTCGTGACGTCACCCCGCCTGTGACCTAGCGCCCCGTAATTAATTGTGCGACAGGTGTTTCAGAGCGCATATAAGCTGATGGCGTTCCCATAGCGTTTTCCAATGCAGCATCTCGTTCCCTTCAGGGAACAAGGGTTATATACGTAACCTGAGACGATTTTGTTGCATAGATCCCATATGCATAAAACCCCTGTGTACATATATAAAGAATAGTAAAAATTACCCTAACAAACACTACTAATAGTGTGGAGACAGCTTGAGTGGAAACATGGTGATTGGAAGGAGTCCATTTTCAGTTTATCAATGTATGACTCTTCTTTAGTGCCCACTCGCTGTGGGTGTGAAAGTGGAAAGGCAATTTGGTGATATCCTGGTGGGTGTCACGGGTGGTTGTAGTTGAAGCTCACAAAGATGAGGAAAAACTCACAGGAAACTAAAACGCACACCCTTAAATTGACTTGCAAACACAGGTACGCTAGGAACATACCAAACCAGATTAGATTAGATTCAACTTTATTGTCATTACACATGTTAAGGAGAGTTCCTTAATCTAAAGGTGTGTTTTAATGTTTGATATTACTTTTGTAGACAAAAATAAAATTGTGCCAATGTATTAATTTCTTCTATTAGAAAACCAAATGTTTAGGTAGAGACCTCAATTACCTGGATGATAAAATGCCAAGTGTAAGATTAACCCTAACCCTTCTAGGCACAGAGTGACTACAATAAAGATGGTAAAATATAACATAGATATCATTAATTTTTTATGCTTTTAGTCTCAACATAATTCTCACAGTTACAATTCCATATGGGTTTAATATTATTCTAAAATGTGGAAAAATATAAATAAAGAATGATTAAGTGATCCTACACTTTTGACCGTTAGTGTAAATCACATAACATCTCTGTCAACTGAACACTAACTTGAGCTGAATGCAAAGTTTTCTAATTTTACAATAAACACCATTTGTCAAGTTTCAGTATCTTGCCACTTTGAGAAGAGATGTAAATGGATATGTGAACGTTGCTTGAGGTGTGTAAAGTAGCAGCTGATCAAAATCAAACCTCAGAATATAAAGTTTGGCCTGAGATTTCCTCATATTAAAACTCTGGAAAGATCCATGAGGCCTTCAAAACACTTTCTTCTTTGGCAAGCATCCATCACTGAGATACCCACATCTGAGCATTCAGCTTCAAACGGTAGATTATCATCTTCACAAATAATGAAATCATGGAAAATAGAGGAACATTCCACCCAATCAGGGCTTTGAACACCCCTCCAATTACTCATGCCAAAAGTCCATATATAATTGGCAGTGTATTAACAAGCAAACTAAATTAATTAGTGGTTACAAATGGATGAAAAATGATATTCTCTCTGATGGGGGAATGCAGGCATCATTTGCATTTCCTCAGTCTGGAGGTATAATGGAGGGGATTAATTAGAGGAGAGATACATTTCATATCTAGACAAAAATGTTCATATAAAAAAACTGGAATTTTAAAACACTGCACCAGTGGGTGGCTTGTACAAATCTGTCTCAAAAAAGTCTGAGCAAAATGTAACCAGTAAAGCAACAATAAATAAAAGGTTTAGATTAATTATTAATACAGTAATAATCAACAATGTTAATCCCATAGAGCTGCCTAAAAGCAATGCCAAACATTGATCCCCAAAGCCTGTATAGAATCACACCAGTTGTAGCCTACTTAGAGAGTCCCCATTTTGATTCTCATTTCCAGCAACAACTGGGGCTTCCTTAAGCACAACAACCCCTGATTGCTCCCGGGCACCGCATATTCTATGTATGGGCTAGTATTCTTGGGCCTGCACATTATTTTCACTTTCAGGGAAACCACAGCTATGTTAATAACCCAGACATTGCCTTTCTAATGAGTCTTAGAAAGACACAGACTAAAGACTTAGACTAATCAATCTCTCCAAAACAGCAGAAAGAAAAGAACAAGGAAAGTATAAGTGTATGGGCCTCAAAAATCTAGAACCTGTTAAAACTGACAAAACAATCTACAATGCATTTCATGCAATAGCAGCAACATACATATTTAGTGTGGAGGCTTGTGACACAGCCACAAAACGGAGAAATTGTGTTCATTTCAAACATTGAAATCATTTCAAACATTTCAAATAATCTGGTGTTAGTTTGTTTGTTTATGTTTTGATTATGGTTATCTATATCTGTGGGATGTTTTGTGGGGGAATATATTGAATTGGAATATGGAGCAATACAGCGTAGAATCTAATCAAAAAGTTTTTACTAGATATAATCCACAAGACAGGTAAACCAGGCATGGACAGGCAGGAACACACGGAGACCCAACATAACGCTAGTAAGACACACTAAACAGGAAACAACTTATCAAGGTACACTAATTACAAAAAAAATTATTGACAGGTGACACTAACGCTTAACAAGAACAGGAAATCCAAATATGGGCATACATGGGAGAAACCAACACAGACAGTCGATGAGATCGATGAAGATTACATTATTTTTGAAAAAATCAATTGTTAATTATTTTTTCTCTAATTTTGATCTCCACCGCATTTATGTAATCAGTAAGTAAAAGTTTGGAGAATCATATGTTAGGAAATTAATTTGCTTTGAGAACACAATATTTTAGTTTTCTGTATACTGCAGTTTTTTTTCTGCAATTTTTAAACAATTCTTAGTCATTTGAAGGCCCTCAACATGTAATTGCACTGCGTTGACCATAGATGTACAATCTTTAAAATAATCTTTAATCAGCATCTTCAAGATAAATATTCAGACATGGCACATTTTGATTTATATAATATGGAATGTTCTAGTAACAGCTAGAACTATAGACAAGAAAGTGTATTTTAAAAGCAATTAATCCAATATTTATTTGTAAGTATGATGTATTTGAAAGTATGTTTTTATCCTCATTCTTTCGATAAAAAGAACAACTCTACTGAAGGTATTGTACACAGTAATCAGCAAATGGTATCAACCAAACATTAATACGAAAAAGGTATTTGGTGTAGGCCCATCCAATGTACGAATCCTGCAGGTTACAGTTCCTACCTAAAGATGAGAGCAGGGGCAGAGGCTACTCTTGGAAGTATGGACAGAAACTGACCAGTTGGTGGTGGGGAGAATGGTGGTGAAAGTCAGCGTCAAAGTCTGTAAATGCAAAAGTTTGTAAGTACAGAACTTATATACTCCAAATGTGTAGAAGCCAACACAGAAGCCAAGATTGGCTAGATTAATGAGTAATGAATGACGTGGCATTAGAGCCTTACTGGTAGAAGGTAGAAGCTTCCATTTATCACTCCTGAATTTTACTTAGTCCCTAAATTTAATCAAAGCTAACTTGAACGGTGACTGGTTTGTATTTAAGAGTTTAAATACATTAACAATATTTAAAAACAATTGCAGAGTCTCCCCCTCCCCATACTCCTGTAAAATATTCAGAGATGGGCCTGTGGAAACACTGGATTTTATACAGTGATGGAAGCATTAGAAATTCTCACAAGCATGAGAAGTGAGTTTGCAATAACGTAGGAAGAATTACAATTCTTTGTCAAGTTCTTCTTTTTCAAGCATCTGTATTTATGTCTTTACCCACAGGAAGTGACATGCCAAAAGACACTTGATGACTATTGCTTCCCCTTCCTGTGTGGCAATTCACGACAGATTAGGTTGCAGTAGGGTGCAAGCACGCTAACAAGGAGAGACACTCTGACACTTCATTAACACAAATACCTGCGTGTTGTTTAATGAGCTTCACAGCGATGATGACACACTGACGAACAGATGGGCTCACAATAAACAAGTGAAACCTGCTCGAGACCTGCTCACTACAACTGATGCACAAATAAGAACAAAAGTTTGTTTTTGTCCCCAAACATAAGCAGAGTTGCACCTGTGAAATGTTGAGAACAATTGGGGGAGAACTTATCACTTAAAGTGAAATTTTATATATATATATCTAATCATTCCCACATTGTAGTCAGTGAAGTAATTGCGTTTCATTCAAATACATAATGAATTTGGATCACATTTGTATTTATGATTTATTGCAATTTGAGTATTTATATGTCTGCATTCATTTTATGTTTGTTATTGTGACCTTTTTGTTCCTGTTCTGGTGTTTCATTTATTAGCACACCTGCTCCTTATCTAGTTGTTAGACTCAGACGTTTTTATCCAAAGCGACTTACCATGTTAGAAAAAGAAAAAAGCAATAAATCATAAAGACGACAATAAAATCAGCCATACACAGTTAAAATTTTACCCAGAATACAACATTCCGATGCTTGATGTGATACCTGTTGGAAAAGAGGAGAAAGGGTTAGTTGTTTTTTTTTCATACTTGTGTCAGGTATTCGTGAAAGAGACTTTTTAGCAGTTTGTTGAATTTTGTAAGGGATACGGCAGACTCATACAGCTTATGTTTCTTTTGTCCTAATGTTGGTGATTTGTTTTGGTAATTTACAGTGCTGCTTTATTTATATTATCATGCCTGAATGAATCAGCCTGCTGCTGGGGTGTACATTTATTTTATTAAGCAATTGCAGGTTTTAGTTGCAATCAGGTCCATTCTTCGTTTAATTAAACTGTGTGGAATATTAAACCAGTAACTGTGTAATAGTGATATGATCTTTCCTCATATACTTTACTAGTTATTAGATAAACCACACCAGGAACATATGCAACCTTTATAACTAACTACTATTTTCCCATTTAAGAGCATACTGCTCTCTCTGGTTTAATCATGCAATTAAAGGAAAGTGGTAAAACGCTCCCTATGATGTATTTCTCAAGAGCAAACATCTTAACCACGTGTGTGTGTGTGTGTGTGTGTGTGTGTGTGTGCTGAGTTGAATGGCCTAGTTCAGAGTGCCACATCAGCATTAACATTACAGTCCGCTGAATGTGGAGTGCTGGGTGTACAGAACCATCTAGTTATCACTGTACAGACACACTGCGTCTCCATGCGTACAAAACACAATCATCAATCAGCACATGAACACCACAAGGCTGCTGTCTTAGCCCAAAACTCTACACCCTGTACACATATGACCGTCTCCACCCAGGACAACACGGTGATCATTAAACTTGCGGATGATGCAACCATTCTGGGTTTCATTAAGGGTGGGGATGAGTCTGCTTACAGGCAGCTGGTCAACAACATCCTTGCCTATAGAGAGGGGAATGATCTCATCCTCAGCATAGACAAAACCAAATGATTAATCGTGGACTTCATCGTGGAAATCATTCCTTATCATCAAGGGAAATGAGAATGAAGGGGTGAAAGCATGTTTGACAGCACAACAGCAAGTTTTTTGGCCTACATGTGCCATCAGATCTTATCTGGACCAAAAATACAAACTGCAGCTTTATTTAATCATACAGTTATGGAAGGCTGGACTTAGCCACCCAGGCCTGCAGAGGACTTCTCACAAATGGCATTACTGAGGCTTAGATAAAAGAACAGGCTTTTGGTTGATCAAGAATAAAAGTATGTAGAAATATAGAAGATTCAGTCGTGAATTGTTCTTGTTGTATGTGGTATTTGCAAGGTTCTTAGGGGCAACCTTAATTAATTATGTATTGCTCTGTGCATATATTTGTGTGTATTAGAGTGTGTGGGCATAGTTCAGCCCGAAGGCCTGAGGGTAAAAGTTGTTTCTTAGTTTTCATGTTCTGGCTTTAACACTCCTGTAGCGTCTGCCTGATAGGAGTGTGAAGATGGCTCACTTGTAGTCCTGGTCTGGTAAGGTTGTCCAGTGTTGGTAAGGCAGTTCCAGTGATGACTTACTACCGATCTTACTAGGATATTGTATTGTGCAGAAATCATACCAGATTATGATGGAACTGATGAGGACACTCAATCTCACTCCTGTAGAAGTTGCTGAAGATATGTCTTGAAATAACAAATTTCTTTAGCCTCCTCAAAAAGTGCAAAGTATGGTAAAAACGTTATTTTATGTAAACACCCAGGAATCTAAAACTGTTCACTCTCGCCACCTATCCCACCAATGCACAGTGCTGAACCGTGGTGAAGTGCCACTGCCATCTTGGTCTGTATTCCCTCTTGGAATTCCAAATGGATCTGCAAATATCATATCATTGGGTTAGGTCCAGATCTTCTTAGTAGGTATGGTATTGTTGTTTACAGCAGGTTACAGCTGACATGTAATCATCTAGGTCAATGGTACTGTCCTCACACATAGCAGCATCCTTAAACACTTCCCAACAAGTGGTTTGAAAGCAGACTTGAAGCACTGCTTCAGTGGACCGCACTGTTAACATTTTGGTAACTTGAGAATATGTCTGTATGCAGGGTAGAGGAACACAGAGATGTGATCACACTTATTACTCCAAGTAAAAAGTACTCTGAGTAAAAAGATGCACTACATCTTAGCAGGTGACACACAATATGTGGATGTTTTATTTGGGAGCGGAGCAAGCAAGATCAACTCTTGAGAGAACTGACTTCCCTGTGAATTGCTTCCGCTACAGATGCTCAGCTTCCACCTAGTTCTTCTCAATGTTGATGGGAGTTAAGCAACTGCACATTGCAGGCCCCTGCACTCGTGAGGTTTGCAGCTCGATTTGGCGGATAAGTAGTGGGAGACGCTCTGTCTTTTCTCACAAGCTTTGGTTGAGTGCATGCTGGCTTCAGAAGCCCACTCATGGGTCTCTTCTGAGGCAGATAATGAGCTCTTGCTGTCAGCATTGGGTGGTGAAGCAGACAAGACTTTTTTGCTGTATTTAAGATGGTTGAGGTGATTTCTTGTGCTGTCGAGAAATTGAGCAAAGAGTGGCCAGATGAATGACAGCACATCAAATAATTTAAACTGGATGATAGGTTTATATCATCCAACAGAGAACAGCCTGCAATCTTTCATTCTTCCCTGATCTTCACACTGAGGTTTTGAAGTCATGGAGGAATCCATATTTGGCTTGTGTGTTCATCTGTTCAGATTTCTCCAGTCACCTCTCTCTGATTTTCTTGCAGCATAGACATTTCTGCCCAGTTTATTCCCAAGTCTGTTAAGTACAGTAGAGACAGGGTAATTCAGGTAATAGTTTGCCACCTGTCCTTCTCACTTCAGCAATGTTTTGCAGACTATAGTAGTAGGATAGTGGCTAGGAACTAGAGAAAAGGATGTAAATACAAATGGAAATGCAAATTGATACATAAAAATATAGTATAAATGTAGATCTACAAGATTGTTCATTGTAATCAGACTGTTAAAATGACAACGTTAAAGTGACAAAGTAAAACTGTCAGAAGAGGTAGTTTGCAGTCCAATGCTGTATGAGGTAGCACAGGTGATTGGTGCAGGTCCTGGGGAATGAGGGGGGAGGGCATGGATGGGGGATGTCAGAGTTTGTCGGTGCATGGTGCAGAAGAGGGGAGGCAGAGCCGGGAGAGAGTTGAGCTTCATGACAGCCTGGTGGATGAAGCTGTCGTTCAGTCTGCTGGTCCTGGCCTGAAGACTCCGCAGTCTCCTCCCTGATGGCAGCAAACTGAAGAAGCTGTGTGTTGAATGGGTGAGATCACCCGCAATGCAGAGGGCTTTGCGGGTAAGACGGGTGCTGTAGATGTCTTGGAGGGAGGGGAGAAAGACACCAACAATCTCACTATGCATTTGAAGGTCCTTTGGCAGGTTGCAGGTGCCATACTACACAGTGATGCAGCTCATTAGAATGCGATGGTGCTTCTGTAGAAGGTCCAACGTGATGGGGGCCAGGGCTCTGGCTCTCTTCAGTTTGAGCAGGAAGTAGAGAGGCTGCTGTGATTTCTTGACCAGTGATGTAGTGTTGTCAGTTCAGGAGAGCTTTTCTGTGATGTGCACACCCAGGAACTTAGTGCTGCTCACTCTTTCCACAGTCACACCTTTGATAGTCAGAGGAGCATGCCGAGTGTGTGCTCTCCTGAAGTCGACAACAATCTCCTTTGTCTTCTCCACATTCAGAGACAGATTGTTGTCTTTGCACCACCCAGCCAGGCGGCTCATCTCGCTCCTGTATTCTGTCTCATCTTTGTTGCTAATAAGACTCACTACAGTCATGACATCCACAAATTTAATTAAGAGATTGGTGCTGTGTGACGGTGTGCAGTCATGGTTCAGCAGAGTGAAGAGAAGGGGGCACAGCACACATCCTTGAGGGCCCCCTGTGTTCAGTGTGATGGTGCTGGATGTGTTGCCGCTGACCCATACTGCTTAATAGTTCCCAGTTAAAAAGTCCAACAGCCAGAGTCCCAGTTGGACCAATTTGTGAATGGGCTTTTGAGGGATGATTGTGTTGAACAGAAATTTTATGAACAGCATTCTAACATACAAGTCTTTTTTGTCCAAATGTGTGAGGGCTGAGTGGAGAGCAGTGGTGATGGCGTCATCAGTCGAGCGGTTGGGCCGATATGCAAACTAAAAGGGCCAAGGGAGGGGGGGCAGGAAAGACTTGATGTGGTGCATGACTAGTCGATCAAAGCACTTCAGTAGGAGTGGAGTAAGTGCAACCGGACGGTAGTCATTGAAGCAGGAGGGGGCCTACTTCTTCGGGACTGGAATGATGGTGGTGGCTTTGAAGCATGTGGGAACAACAGCCTGACTAAGTGAGATGTTAGATATGTCTATAAAGACATCAGTGAGTTCTACTGCACAGTCTCTCAGTACTTGACCAGGTATGTTGTCAGGACCCGGAGCTTTGCATGCCTTGATCCTGCTGAGGGATCTCCCCACACTGTGAGTGGACAATGTCGTCACCTGGTCGTCAGGAGGAGGCGGGGTCTTCTGTGCAGTGGTGCTGTTTTGTGCCTCAAAGTGAGCGAAGAAGCTCATTCAGCAGGGAGATGATACTGTCACAGGTCTGTGGTAGGGGCTTGTAGTCCGTAATGATCTCCGAGTGTCTCTGCTGTTGCTAAAACAATTAGCTTTCCTCCTGGAGTACTGTCTCTTAGCCTCTCTGTTGCCTCTGGACAAGTTGGCCCTAGCTGTCCTCAGGCCCACCTCATCTCCAGATCTAAAGGAAGCATTATGAGCCTTCAGGAATCTGTAGACCTTGCCATGGCTTCTGATTGGCCCGAAACAGTGATGGTCTTCGTGACCGTTACATCATCAATACACTTGGTGATGTACACAGTGACAGTCATAGGCAGTGACAGTCGCTTGCTTAAACATTCCAGTCTGTGATGACCCCTCTGGCCACACCAGTATTTGTTTGCGAACTGGTTTGGTGATTTTAACAAGCGGTCTGTATGCAGGCATTACCATGACAGTGATATCTGAGGCACCAAGGTGATGGAGGGGAAGGTGATGGCCTTGTAAGCTCCTTTTTGGGTGGTGTAAACAAAGTCCAGTATGTTGTTTCCCCTAGTTGGAAAGTCTATGTGTTGATATATGTTAGGAAACACTCTTTAGGTCTGCATGGTTAAAATCCCCAGCCAAGATGAGAAATGCATCTCGGTGGGCTGTCTGCTGCTCATTGATGTGCTGGTATAGTTTACTCCTCACTCTTGTTGTTGTTACTGGAGGTGGGAGGGATGTATACAGCAACAAGCAGTATGGCTGTATATTCCCTCGGTAGATAGAACGGACAGCACTTAATAAACATGAACTCCACCAGGAGTGAGCAGTTGCGTCACTTTGCCACACCTCTGTCTTTTGTGCATGGCCTTCCCTCAGACTTGAAATCTGGGCAGGGGTCAAACACAAAACAGTAATCTAAGAAACACTCAATAATGTCAGCCGGGGCAAAACAAGACTCTGCAATGAGTGTTTGTCAACAGGGGTTTAAATACACTACATAATAGAGAACAGGTGGCCGCAATCATCAGTCCAAGGAATGCGGCCCAATGGGAAATGTAGTTCGAATAGGAATTTGTATTCGGCAGAGGGCTCCCTCTGGTAGCTTGAGAGTGACCTCTGTAACAGTTTGTTTAAAAACCATGCTACAATATTGCCATTGAGATTATCGTTTTATTTTTAAAGTGTTTTTTTTTCTTTTAGATACTAATAATATAATATTATTTTACATAAACCACTTTAAAATTATTTATTATTTTGCACTTATGATTATGCTGGCAAACTATCCCTATGAAAAAGTGTAGGAGAATAATTAGTCCGCTGTGGTGTGATCTTGTCAGGGTTCTGCCCTGACAGTGTTTTGTTTTGGGTTGTTCACCACATGGCTTTGTTTGTCTACCATGTACTTTTTGGCTCCTCCTTGTTTCCTCCTTTCCTTACTGTCTTGTTAGCCCTTGTTTGTTGGTTAATTGCCCTCACCTGTTCCTCGTGTGCTTTCCTCTATTTATAGTTCCTCTTGTTCTCTTGTTTTTGCTGGTTCTTTGTCATTTCACCCTCACTGTTTCTGTGGATGTGGCTGAGTATGTCTTCCCTCTTGTCCAGTCAGTCTTGTGCCTGAGTCCTTGTCAAGTCTTGTGTATTATGTTCTAGTCTTGCTCCTTTTTGACTTGCCTTTTTATTCGTTTTGTTTTTCATTGTCCTGTTTACTTTAAAGTAACTGTTCCAGTGGTCTTCCCCAGGTTGTTTCTGTGTTCCTGCTGTTGTCTCACCTGTGCACCTCACTACCCTTATGTATTTCTGTGTGTGTGTGTGTTAATAAATCAATGTTCACTCATTCTGCGATTGGGTCCTCCTTCCTGAAATCCCTGACAGATCTGGTATGACATGATCTGGTGTTCTCAGGCCAGCCTGTAGCACTTACACTTATCTTACTCTAAGTCACATTGTTACCAAAGAGTTCTTTTAGGGTAATCTTGTTTTGAACAGCTGCCCAACCATCAATTTAATAAAGCATGCGCAAAACTCTCAATGATCAAGGCATGTATTAATGGACACATAGACTTCACACAAACATTGTTCAACCCCACAGCACAATGAACAGCACAATGAAAGGTTAATAAGTAAATTAAGCCCAAAAGGCAAGAGCTTTTATGAGTCCATGAGTCCTGTAAAAGCACAGATATCCAAATACCATCAGAGTCCACAGTGAAGTAGCAGTCCACAAAAAACAATAATCCCAGCAAAAAGGAGAAAGGTGTAAAAAAGGAAAAAGTAAGAAAAAAACCTGATCAGTCTCACCCACGTTATCTTCTCAGAGATTTCTGGATCCACCTGCAATACCACAGGAAAAGGGGAAAAATAATCCACAAATGATCCCAGACAGAGAAAACGTCCTTGTTTACTAAAAATAGGCCTCAACCCCAATCAGGTATTCCCCATTCTCATCCTCCTGCTAAATCAGGGGGACCGCTCTCTTGAGGACCATGCCAAAGACTTGGCGATCCTATCGGAATTCACAAGCTACCCGGACTGCAGCCTTTGCGGCTTCTATTATGCTGGACTCAATGCAGCCACCAAAGTGTAGCTGTCTGGGGACGGTCCTTGAGAAAGCCTTCTTGCTTATATTGAGTGGGTGCTGGAGCAAACATAAGAGCAAACATAAGCAGCAACATTACAGAGCAGGTGGGGATACACATGCTCTGTGTGTTGTCTGTATGGAAGCGGAGCACGCTCAGTCAGCTCTTGAGGGAGCTGGCTGTGTGCACTGCGAACGCATGCCACTGCGTACGCTTCGCTCCTGGAGGGCTCTGTTTGAGGGGGGAGCCCTCATAAGTGTTCCCCGCGGTGCTGGTCCCGCTTTCGCTGAGGCAGAGCGGAGAAGGCATTCGTGGGGTTCACAGATAGATTAGGTGGAGGGAGTTGAGACGGGCTCGTCCCTTTCTCGCTCCTCACCCACCAGGTCTTCTGCTCTCTCTGGGTTCGGAAGCCCGCACTGCGGTTTCTTCCCCCCAGGGGCAGGGCTCTTCCCTCCGCCTCTCATCCACTGAGGAAATGGATGTGGAGAGCGTTGAGGAGACCCCTCTTGCCCCCCATTTTGAGGAACTATGAGGTTGTGACTCTTGCTGTGGCCAAGTTAGACATCAGTTGGCCCGCCGAGCAGCAGGCTGCCCCAAAGAAGCGCCTATTAGATGAGCGTTTTCTCTGCGGGGAGTCTGCGCTTCCACGTAGGAGCCTTCCTTTTTTCCCGGACCTGCATACTGAGGTGTCCAGGTCCTGGGACAAGCCATACTCTTCGCGTATATTTAGCCCAGCCACTTCTATGTACGCTAATGTGGCTGGGCTGAGCGAGTATGGCTATAAGTCGATGCCTCGAGTGGAACAGGCGTTTGCCAGCTACCTGTCCCCTGACGAGGCATTGTCTTTGAAGGCTCCATCCCTGCCCTCTAAGCCTCTGTGTACTACATCTGAGCTTAGTACATGGCGGCAGGTTAGACTGGTGCTTCTTTGCACACTATGGGTGTGCTTCAAGCGTACCAGGCCGACCTGCTTAAAGACCTGGGCGAGAGCGCGGCCCTCACATCTGAGGATGTGAATGAGCTAAGGAGGACCACTGACCTCTCCTTGCGTGCCACCAAGGAGACCGCCCGCTCTATTGGGCAGTCTATGGCAGCCATGGTGGCTGCAGAGAGGCATTTGTGGTTGACCCTGTTAGAAATTAAAGGGAAGGACAGGGTCTTCCTTCTGGATGCCCCGTTAGTGCCTTCTGGCCTGTTTGGCGATGCAGTAGACACCGTCGTCAGCAGGTTCCAGGAGGCCCATAAGCAAACGGAGGCGTTTCAGCGGTTCCTCCCCCGCCGCTCTCTGTCCTCTGGGGCTGTTAGGCGGGAACAGCCCCAGCCATGTACCAGCTCCTTGTACCGGGAGGCACAGAGGCAGAGCGTCGTGACCCGTTCCCCCCCATTCGGGTACGGGTGATGCGGGGCTCAGCCTCTAAACCCGGGAAATCAAGGCAGGATCTGCGGACCGTCTTGATTTCCAAGCGGGCTTTTAAGAAGTGGTCCTGACTATTTAAAACCTTAGTCAGGACCCCATAGGGCAGCCCCATCTGGGGGGCAGCGGGTAGTTGCGACGCCTGTTCCCCCTCAGGGCCCTCTGGAGGCTCAACTGTTAACCCTGCCACCGCTGGTGTTTTAGGGTGCAAAAGCCTCAAGCATGAGTGCCCGGCCTTGCCTGCCAGAGCTAGCAGGCATAACAGAGGCGCCGTCTCTACGGAGACCAGGTTGGGGGTTCCCTGCGGGGTTTCCCTTTCAGGGCACGGTCAAAGTGATGCAAACAGACTAGAGGCCAGTCTCGAGAGACTGGTACCCTTAAAGAACTATCTGGCAGCCTGGAAAGCACTGACAAATGGGTCCTGAGTACTGTAGAACTTGGATACAAGATTTAGTTCAGTTGCAAACCGCCTACTTTCGGCGGCGTGCACCCCACTGTGGTGGTTTCCTCTCAGGCTCTATTTATGGAACGAGAAGTAAAGACTCTCTTAATGAAGGGGGTCATCGGCTGAAGTTCCGGCTGAAGCTCGACTCAAGAAAGATGGGGGGATGCGTCCTATTTTAGATCTGCGTCGTCTGAACCACTCAGTCAGGAAACTGAAGTTCAGGATGCTTACTGTAGCGCAGGTCGTGACTCATGTCCGGTCCGAGGACTGGTTTCTCACGATAGATCTAAAGAATGCATATTTCCATATCCCCATTTTTCCTCCTCACAGGAAGTACCTGAGGTTTGCTTTCAGGGGCATAGCACACCAGTATCGGGTGCTTCCCTTCAGCCTAGCACTCTCACCCTGTTCCTTTACAAAGGTTGTGGATGCAGCTCTGGCTCCTCTAAGATACCAGGGCACCCGTTTTCTAAATTATATCGACGATTGGTTGATACTAGCTCACTCAGAGCAGGTCGCATCGAGGTTCTGCATCGAGATGTCGTTCTGGATCATTTAAAACTATTGGGGTTCAGACTGAACACAGGGAAAAGTGTGCTTTCTCCAGCACAAAGGACCACTTATCTTGGTGTAATATGGGATTCGATAATGATGCAGGCACAACTCTCCCCTGCTCGAGTAGATTCGATCCTAAACTCAGCCAGGAGAGTCAAGGAAGGCCAGTTGCTCACTGTAAAGCAGTTCCAGCGACTGCTGGGTCTTATGGCAGCCGCTTACAATGTGATTCCATTCGGTCTGCTGCACATGAGGCCCCTACAGTGGTGGCTCAAATCCAAGGGGTTTTCCCCGAGGGGGAACCTCTTCCGCCAGATCAAGGTCTCGAGGCGCTGCCTTAAAGCCTTGGATATGTGGAAGAAGCCTTGGTTCCTTACACAGGGCCCGGTGTTGGGGGCTCGTTGTCCCCGCGTCACGCTTGCGACAGATGCGTCCCTTACCAGGGTCTTTGGAGAGGTCGCCAACTACTTTGGCATATCAATTGTCTCGAGATGCTGGCAGTTTTCCATGCTCTCAGACATTTTTTCTCAGACCTGAAAGGCCACCACGTGCTTGTTCGCACCGAGAGCACCACGGTGGTCGCTTGTCTGAACCATCAAGGAGGTCTGCATTCGCGCCCCCTTTACAAATTGGCGCACCAGATCCTTGTTTGGTCCCAAGGGAAACTCCTCTCTCTGAGAGCAGTGTATATCCCTGGATAGGGATAGAGGTTGTTGAGACCATGTTGCAATCCAGAGCTCCCTCTACGAGGAATCTTTTCATTTCTTGGTGCAGAGAGCGCAGCCTGGATCCAGTTAACTGCACTGTTATGCAGTCCTGGATTTCTTACAGGTCCGCCTCTCTGCAGGGTTGGCCTACTCCACTATTAAGGTCTATGTGGCAGCTATTTCTGCTTTCCATGCCTTGGTGGATGGCCACCCCTTGGGCAGACACCCGTGGGTGACTCGTTTCCTCAGAGGTGCACTGAGGCTGAGGCCCCAGGTACGATCACGTGTCCCTCCTTGGGATTTGGCTGTAGTACTTGAAGCTCTTTGTGCTCCTTTTGAGCCCATTGAGGAAATCTCTGACCACATGTTGTCTATTAAAACTGCGTTTCTGTTGGCCATCACTTCTCTGAGGAGAGTGGGGGACCTTCAGGCCCTTTCTGTGACCCCCTTCTATTTGGACTTTGCCCCTGGTTTGGTCAAAGCCTTTCTTTACCATAGGCAGGGTTATGTCTCTAAGAATCCTTCTGTTGTACTACGGCCAGTCGTACTGCAGGCCTTCTGCCCTCCTCCCTTTCGGAAGCATGGCCAGGAGAAGCTAAACTGTATGTGTCCAGTGCAAGCGACACATAACTCCACAGAGCTGCCCTGTGGTGAAGATCTGATCAGCTTTTTGTCTGTTTTGGTCACCCTAAGCATGGTCTCCCCGCGACCAAGCAGACGCTCAGTCGCTGGATTACTGATGCTATTGTAGCGTATCAGGGGGGTTGGAAAGCGTTATTTAAAACACTAGCGCCCTTCCGCTGAAACGAGGAATATTAAGCCTTAGCTCAAAGGGAATAATAAGTA
>JAZGTK010006595.1:0-16621 GCA_036877625.1 Ambastaia sidthimunki | reverse complement strand
TGTACCCGGTGTCTCCACCCGCTGGTAGTGGTAGGGATTGACGCAGACTTCATCTTTCTTGAGGTTGAAGGCGTACTCGCAGGTCTCGATGGCGCGCAGCTCGTGGTGGCTGTGCAGGTCGGGCCATCGCCACAGGCGGCAGTAGATGACATGAGGCAAACCTTTGCGGTGAGACACCTGCAGACGCCCGTCCAGAGATCTGACCCGGGTGTTCACAGAAAGAGGGCGAGAGATATGGAAGAGAGGGAGATATGCATGAATGGAGAGAAGAGTGAAGAGATCAAGATCAGACAACACAAACATGAATCAACTGTCATGCTTAAAATATCTGAAAGATTAGCTAGTTAAAGAACAGTAATAGTTCTCAATGAGTGAACTGGCTTTGTGAACTAGGTCACGGCTTTGCTCTGGTTGTGTACAACAGAAACATGCTAAATAACAAATTACATTAACTATATTCTGTTACATTGTCACACTAACAAAAATTAAGAACGTTTAATAAAAAAACACTTAATCTTTCATTTACTGCCAAGTCTGTGCGCAATTCAAACTTTACAATATTTTACACAAAAAAACATTGTTTACTTTGTATAATAAACATTAATGGTATTGGACTGGGTCTCCACTTAAAATCCGCAATTAACTTTAAAGAAATGAAAGTGTGAATTATGAATGTGTTAATAAAGACTGCTTTACTATTGCGAATTAATGGTACAATAAAATGTGTTGATGGAACCACTTAATTTAATTAATCTTTAACAAAAAAGAAGTTACGTTAAAATGTTTAATTCGCACCCCCAGGAGCCCCTTGTGCGCGTTCATCCCCACCTGTGGCCCGTGGGGTGAGTGTGGCACAATGTCAGGAGARGATAGTCACCTGGTTTGGTCAGGGTAGCTGTAAAGGCCTGAGGTATCCCACTGTTCTATCGTATTTGGTGTACTCAGTCCCCAAATTTCAGAGCAATTGCTGTGCACAGAAAGTAAAATAACAAAACAAAAAATAAACAAAAAAAGAACACAAAGAAACAAAAAATGATAAACATGGGGCATGATTCATTCAAAAATACCAAGATGAAGTACCATGAGGGAAATCGAAGGGCACCGTTTCTTTTATTGGAGATGTTCCGCACTGGTCACCTTAATTCAGCGAACAACGCAGTCCACCTCCAATAAAAGAAGCCACTCTAATGAAGAATTGACATTCAACAGTGAGATGAGAAAACAGAGGAGAAACTGACAAATGTATTTAGAGTTACAGTGCATCATCTCATCATGCGTATTATAAATGGAACAAACGGGGCAATAACATTTTATAAAGATGTTTCAATCAGGGGTTGATTTCACATTAGATATCAACATTTAAAACATGCAGCACAGGAACCTACTGTTGTTAACCACAGAGAGCAAACACATCAGTCAACCAGACACACACACACAGACCTTCAGTAGTTCTGTAAAACAAATGTGGGATGAGAGACAGACATGTGAGGTGACAGGAACTTGCACAGACTCTGTATGTGATGGATGAATTTTGGCCGCTGCAGTGTACTGAGCTCAAACGGGACTCATTACTAAGATCTCCAGATTACTGCTGGAGTTTCTGTCTTATCATTGTGTGCTTATAAAAGCCTTATTTTGAAAAACACCTTGATACAATTTGGTACAATTTTCAGTCTTTAGTAGTATTTTAATCAAACCGAGATGAATGTTGGGCAAGGAGGTATTTTCAACAATACAACAACAAAATTTAAGTAAAATAATCATGTTTAAAATTAAGATTACCAATTATTTTCCAAAATATAGAAATACTTCAATTACAAATACAAAAAAAGCTTTCATATAAATTAATTCGCTTGACACTGTCAACATGTATTGAAGTTATAAATAACTTGTAACCAACATTTTCAAGGGTAGACTGACTAACTGATGTACTTGTATACCTCCCAGCTTAACAAGCTACAGTTTCAATTTGAAGTAACTTTTACGACACTGAAATGAAACAAACTGACCCATATTAAAACACTTAAGGAGACAATAGGGGCATGTAAGATAGAAAACCCATAGGCAAAACATTACCATTCAAGTGATTATATGATCTCTGTGTATCACTAACAGTCTCCTGTAAAGCTGCAGCTACCTGAAGTCAGAAGTTAATGAGACTGACCCTGATGTAATGCTGTCACCCGAGAGACTGAGAAGCTGAAGAGATGTATAACGTGTCAGTTACTTCAGCAAATTAACATTTGATGATGTCTTAAGAACACGGCTGATAGGAAAACTTACTCAACACTACATCAACTCAGACCAAAGAACTTACTGGCAAATAAATACATATATATTATACATAAAAAATGTATTCGCTTTTTAAATAAAATATGAAGTGTGAGAAGCAAATGACACATAGCTGACAAGAAACTGAAAATGTAAAAACTTCACGATATTTACTTACCTTAGTTAGATCATTTAGAAAGAAAATTTGCACTATTTCATGACAAGGTTGCGTAGATTTTAAGTCAGATCTAAATCAATTTTTGTCCGAGGTCCATCAGTACTAAAATATGATTAAACTCGGTTCAAATCTGCAGGTTTTTTTATTCTTATGAGCTATTCTTTATACGGTGTATGACTCTGTGTCAGCTCAAGCTATACTAAGTGAAATGCCAAGCAATGTAGACAAAACACAAAGTGAATGTATGTAAGAAACCATTAATAAAGTCTCATGACCTGCTTCAGGGGGATGGATCTCTATATACTGTAAGAAGGTGGAGGGTTTAATACTCTTAAAACTGTCATAACTGCAACATGATTTAGTGTTAACAAACAAACAGTAAATGAACAGTACAGCAGATCAATCACTGTCTGTCAGTGTAATCAAGCACAATGCAAATCTACCACCAATCATTTCTCCCAACACTGTTTCTTCTGAGAAACTTTTGCATTGTGGTTTGTGCTGACATGATCATGTCTATAGTATGTAGATTATACAAATACTGAGTGCACCCTGCAGCAACACAAAACAGATTCTAATAGAGGTCAGTGACTCCTTTTCTCTTTTATAAAAATCTTCAGACGTCAGAGCAACACTAGTGGCCTTCCCTGTCGCAGAATGATGACAAGCTATGGAGGATATCTATTTTTCTCAGGTGTGTAAATATCCAGATCCCACATCTAATCTGCAGTGTGTCTATCTCACAGGTCCCCTACCATACACCCCTACAACCTACTTTAGTCCTAACAGCATTTCATTTGAGTGCAGGCTAGCAAACTAATAAACACTTAAATGTTCATTAAATGTTACATTGTAACACCTTGGCCACCTCAAAGGGGAGCCGCACCTAAATTAACATTTTAGGTAAATAACCACTTTATAACAAGCAACAAAATTTGAGGTATGAGGTGTCTGTTTAAGTGGTTTAATAACTAAAAGGTCTGTTTAAACGCCTGACCTTAAGAAATGGTCATTAATGCATTAGTAAACACCAATTAGCCTAATGCTACAATTCTGCTAAATTAAAACTATACAGAGATTTTATAACCTAAGAGTAAACAAGAGCAATAAAATCCACTTTTTGGGTGCATGGCAAAAATTATTTCTTGCTTATACAATTTCAACACTTTTGTTTCAAGGACTAATTTGGTTTCTTTTATTGATCAATACTATCTGAGAGTGTGTTTTAGTTAAATGTAATGCAGGGGCTACATTCAACCTGCCTTCTCTGTGCACACAGCAGCAATGTGTAAATTTACATTCTGCCTTAATGCAGCAATTAATGGGCGCAGCATGGAAATCCCCTGCTTCCATTCTAAAGCCATTTATAAAAGCAAATGAAAGCAGGGCCTTAATTATAGTATGAAAGGTCAGACAGACAGTAAAGTCTTCATGTTACCAATCAATAAACAACAAACAACAATGCAGCAGTCGGCTCCCAGTCCTCATGGAGGAGAAACCCTCCTCACATTCTCACTCACTGACAGCGTCTTACAGATACACCATCAGCACTTCTGCACAAAAGACCTGCACTGATACCCTGAGCTGCAGAGAACAGGAAGTCAGGTCAAGACAGAGATGGGTTTTTCCTTTAAACAAGACAAATGAAATCAGTAATGAAACACGGCTTGACAAAACCTTCCATTTAATGTTAGCTTATACTATACCGTTCATGATGTGTGTGTGTGTGTGTGTGTCAAATTTCTTTTTGAGTATTAAGCTGTAAAACACTTCACAAACCCATCTCCTGACTTTACCAAGATTACCCACTCAGTCAGTTCTGTACCGTACAGTGTGCAATTAGATACTGGACTACATTCCAGAAGGACAACAGCATGACTTAATTAAGCATTTGCCATCAAAACTTGTCTCTATTCTGTCACACAGTCTAGCTGTGCCATTTTTTCCCACAGGTAGGCAAGACGGGTTGAAGAGGACAATCTGTGTTAGGAAGGCTTTTGACAAAGCAAACCAGACGTTCCCACCATTCTCCAAGGTTAGAGGAGATTAGCAGCAGAAAACAGTTTCCCATTCTCAGGGGAAGACAAAGCCCTCTGACTGTAATTTACATTTCAAATGAAAGAGGATGGGGTGAGTTAACATGCATTTATTGCAGGTTATACAGTCAGGGAGGAACTATGACTATGGCATGGTGGCAGGTTGACCTGTACTAACTAGAAGATCATGTCAATTTAAACAAGCAAAGCGATAACACTAAATAATAAAATGATGAAATATATCTAGATATAATTTTAGCTTTAATCACCGATCCTGACGTATCCAGAAGTGTTGCTTTTAATCTATTGATACGTTGTGGTGCTGGCACACAATCTGTCCCCCATCATGTCCAGCTCTTCCCTCAAATAAACCTGCTGACATTCCTGCATTTGCAGCGATACATGACAAATAAAAACTGGCTGATGTTTGATTGCAGACATTCATATGACATGCAGACTGTTCATGATGTGAAAGCGTGAGGCTGTACAGAATGACCTCAACTCAAGACGGATGCTGGAGAAATCCTTTAAAGAAACAAAGCTGATATTCTGAAACTGTAGACGCAACTCAACGTCACGCCTTCACCTTCACGGCTGGAGCAGCACACGCAATGATACAGATAAAGTTCATTTAAAAAAACTGAATCCTTTCTAATTCTTGACCATTCTGTAGGTTTCAAAAGCATCAGGACTCTGTGTCTGAGGTTCATAATGCAATGATTTCATAAAGAAATATTAAGTTAATGCAATAAATACAAATTTGTCATTGTTTTTCCAGACTGTTCCAAACCATATGCTCTCTTTTAAGCTTTTGTGGCTCTTGTCCATACAGCAGTTTATACTAATGCCTGTCAAGCTCAAACGGACACACGTCTTATACATGTAGTCCACACACTCAAGTTTCCAGTCCAGAAACAGGTTAATATTGCCATAAAAAATCCATCACTATTTATTTTTTGTTTTATTTATGTTTATTATTTATCCTGTACATATGGACTACTTTTATCAGCCCTAAACTGTGCTCTTGTGGCTTTGAAATTTGGAAGACATGATCACTATGAACTGTCATTGTCTGAAAAACAACTATGCACTCAAACTGCATGCTGGTTTGGACTGACATGAGAATTAGTAAATGATGACAACTTTATATTCAGGTGAAGTACAGCTATAAGTTTTTTATTTCATAGATTCAAACAACACTGAGCAAAGAAGCAAGTAGTTTCAGATGTTCTGTTGCTGGCTTACCTGGGGATAGTGACACACTTGGTGTTTAAGTTCTGTGTTGTGATGGCTTTTTCCAGCTCGTCCAGCTGGCCTGTCTTCTTCAGCTTCTTCACAAGGCTTTTGACGGCCTTCTCGCACCATTTCTCCTCCTGGCCGTTCTGTTCTCCCCCACCTCCTGCTCCACTCGAACCACTGGCTGACTTCTTCCAGCCCAGCAGACGCTTCACCACGGGCGGAGTGAAAGGCAAGATGGAGGACATGTTTTGGGGTGTCCAATGAGTGGTCAGCCCCCTACTGGGCAGGTGGAGTTAGAGACAGATGGAGGTTTGGAGAATGGGGGAGAACAGACCCACGTTCCTAACAGGCCTTTAGGAAGAGGGTCTCTGGGCTGATTATGAAGGGGCAGAGGTCAGAGATGCTTGGGATACAGGACAGGAAAGGGGGAGCAAGGGGCTACCTGAGTGGAGAAAAGCAGAAATCAAGGAAAGCTGATGATAGCCTCTAAAAAACAAAAACCTAAAGGAATGTCAAAATCTCCTAAATGTTCCTCTTTCTTAAACTACATATTCTTTAAAGCTCTTTAATGGCTAGAATAAAGTATTTTAAGGGGAATTCTTGTTCTGATTTTACAATAACACAAACTTTACATAATTTGTATCTTTGTACTATTGACTTCAAAGTCAACACCATAATAATCTCTTTACATCTGAAATATATCAGAGCCTTAAAAACGTATTATACAGCTTTAATACAGAGTCATCTGTTACAGGTCACCCCTGTACCTTCCCCATTAAATTCTGCACTGCAATCATTTGATTATCTTCAGAGAATTTAAAGTCAAGACATTGATCTTGTAGGTACACGGTTAGAACCATGTAAATAGAGAAGCTTTATCACCTCCATTTGTCGTGTCCTTGCACTGACGCTGTCCTAAAATGACCAGGTTTCAGGCTCACTGAGGTCTTTAGCTTTTTTTATTAAATGATCTTTCTAGAGCTGCTAAAACAACTTACACCAGCATGTGTGACTGTACCACAGGCATTAAGTCAATAACTTTATATTTTAAAACTGTATGTATTGTACTGTATTTAGAGTAGACACTAGTGAGATACAAGCACCCCTGAGGGATTTATTGTTTTATACTGTTTTTAATAGTTGGTGCAGCATGAGAAGCTGATTGGTTGATTACTCGTACACATCTCTATTGATGATTAAGCTAAAGCTGAATTGGAATAAAGTTTATGCAGAAACACAGCCTGTGTCTAGGAGTGTGTGTCCTGTAAGCCTGAACCAGAGATTGCACTGGTCAATGTTAAATCATTTAATAGCTACTCTACCATTTACATACATAAGATAATAAGGAGACGTTTTGGCCACTGCTGTTCATGTCTTATTGGCATACTCATCTATCACTTACTGATCAATTGTAGTTGGTATGTTAATTATGTTGTTATATAGCAAAATTAGGTAAATGCATATCAATAATTTCACGTGTTAACTTGGACAGCAAGTAATTTGCTTTTACCAACCCTACAACCCAAACTCAACATTAAAAACACCCTAAATGCCACTCAAAACCCAACAGTGTATCTGGTTCCTAAAAGCTTGAATGTGAGAGCAGATTTCAAATGTGGTTCTAAACTGGCATTAGTATCAAACTTTATATCAGTTTCTAATCTAATCAACAAATGATTGAACTAAAATGGTTTTCATAGAAAGGAAAGCCCAAGTTGATGTAGAAGGGTCTACAGCTTAAATTGACTAGTTTTGTTTGACCTCTCGTTTGTAATAAACAGCCATGTTGTGAATGTGGGAAAGCAGAAGTAATACATCTTGATCACTTAGAATGTCATTTCTTTTAACAAAATTACACTGTCAGGCGATAAAATTGTTACTTGACATCATTCATACATTCAATTTAAACTATTTTAACCTGGCAGATG
The DNA here is from genome assembly GCA_036877625.1 of Ambastaia sidthimunki. Lineage (NCBI taxonomy): Eukaryota > Metazoa > Chordata > Actinopteri > Cypriniformes > Botiidae > Ambastaia > Ambastaia sidthimunki. The sequence goes on along the minus strand of JAZGTK010006595.1, from coordinate 8,969 downwards.
GTTGGCACAGAAGGAAACATTAATTAAACCTGTAATTCTTATGACTCAAGCGCTTCAGCAAGATGATACAAAATGTACTTTACATGAAACTTTAAAGATTTGTTTAGTATTGAAGGTAATCTTCCAATTCCTCACATTAATCTCGTTATGTTGGACTGTATGATTAGGTTCTGCCTTTAACGAGAAAAACGTCACCTCTGCATCAAGAAAGTACAACTCGGAGAAAGTCTAACAAAAGCAACAGAGGTCTCAGAATTGTTAAACCAGTCTGCAGACTTTGGGCATCTTATCTCTCGACCGAAAAACACAATCGTTTTGAAGCGTCATATGTGCGTTCATAAAGTCGCACAACTTTTCGCAATTCTGACAATCACAGTCACATTAGGACTCTTCCGGTGCTATTAAATACGCGTTTAATACGGTTTAACGGAACGATCCAAGTCATTTTGGTTATGATGGGCGAGTTTAGGCCATCGGGACGTTTAACGTTCACGAAACGTTCTGCCAGCCACAACAGCGTTCGGGAAGCCGAACGGGTTTGGCGTCTTCCGAGTCATCACAATTTTAAGAAACACACATCTGATGCCAAATATATTATGTGGTTTATGTAGGCATATTTGTGGATGTCAAGAAACGGCCTTAAATGAAGGTAAGAAATACACATTGCCTGGTGATACTGGCGTGTTATATTCAAGTCTTTCGCAGCGTCAACACGCTTTGACATCCAATAAACTAAACTGTTTAATTAAAGAGGAAACCACACGATTAGCATCATCTACATGCGCTTGTGTGCATCTAATCCCGCATGTACAGCACAGCAGACCGTTTTCAAACATCAGTATTTGTAATGCGAGTGGTTATGGATAAATACACGCTTTGTTTACCTTCTCCGGGGATCTGATGGTGGATCGCGGGCTCGTTATGGTTGCATGGGCCGCTAATCGACTCGCCGTCCCAGTTTGCCTACAATATAACAAACCCCATAATCAATACAGTCGCACCACACGCTGCATTATTCGCCGTTTCGTCTGGATAAACCTGCTTTTTTCGAGACGGCGCGAGTCGCTGTAATCATTTATTCTGTTGAACCGCTAGCAGGCTGCGCTACTTTCTTTGACAGAAAAATAAAGATTTCAAACGGGTTTGCAAGCGTTACCTTTCCTTTAACCCTTCAACTCACCCTGCAAGCGAGAAGCCGTTCCTGTAGAAAACGAGCGAAGTAAAAATCCAAGCAAAACGGATTATTTATACAACTGTAAAAGTCAATTTTAAACAGTATTTTCCTTCCCCTATAACCGAAATACAACAGCAGACGACGGGCTCTGGCGCGCGCAACCTAACCTTAAAGCACAAACGCGACACGCTGTCAGCGTAAGCCCCGCCTTCAAGTTGCTTATTGGAAAAAGAAAAGCCTGTCAGGAGCATTCCTCGCGGTGATTGGCTAAAAACAACGTCAATCTTGCTCTAAAAAACTAATAAGCTAACTCCAGATAATTCGTACTGGCTAATCAAATATTCTGTTATAACCAGTGACGTTGAGTTCTAGTATGGAGGCGGTGGTTTGTCAATGTGGCTGTCCATCATTTTCATAATAGACTCACACTAAACAGAGGTGGAGAATATGTGAATACTAGCTCTAAATATCATAGCTACAAGATAATGGTGTATGTATTCGTCCGTCCGCCATTCAGTACAGAACAAATAGGATCAAAACGTTCACAAACATAGTAGATTTAATGTGTTGCAGTAATAAAACCAGCTGCGGTATTAAAACATCCATTTAAAGGAAAAATATGAAGCAAAAAACGTATACCATGGAAGTAATAATAAAATTCTTATGCCTGAAGATTACTTGAAATACCAAACTATTGTACTGTTTTGTGAAGATGGGTGATGTGTTATCTGGGAAATACATCATAAGTGATTATCTGATTAAAACGCCAAGCCATACATTCCATCATAAAGCACGTGACAGCAATACCTGATCCTCCCACTAAATGTACAATATAGCAGGTTTAACACTTGTTTTAAGGAGATATTGAATTCTATTGAGCTATATGTTTTACAATCTAAAGGGACGCAGATTCCGTTTTGAAGGCCTTTTATTTGGTTGAGGAAAGCAAGGCAGAGCATATTTAGCACTGATATTTATTATGATTTGCTGCAAGTTGCTCCAATTACAAATAAAAAAATAAAATCTTCATGTTAGGCATCAGCTTTTCATTGTGTCAGATCCGACAACTCAAGTTAAAAAATCATTATTATAAACGTACCATTGTGAATCAGGGTGATGAAAGGAGACCGTTTTCAACACCTGCTCAATAATTCACCAGTATAACTACGTTGTGACAACGTCGTGCTTTCAAATTTATTTTGCTATTTTTAAGGGTGGACATGCAATTATCTAACTGTGCATGTTTTTATTGCACCAAACTTTATTAAAATGTAAATAAAGAGACTCAGACAAACATAAGGTTAGCGGGCAACATTAAATATACTAAATAATTACAGAGGAATAAATATTAATCAAAACACTGTAACTAAAATGTAAATAATATTCATTATTCTGAGGTTGTCGGTGTTTTGTCATTTAACTGACTGGAGTCAGAGAAGTTGCTGTCCTCACTTGCCCGCTCCGGTTGCCAAGGTAACTGCCCTCAAATCAATAGTGCTATATAATAACCTATTTTAATATTTTAACTACATTTACTACATTTTAATAAAAGTAGCTTATTTGTTGAAGAGCATTAAGTGTTTCACCTGATAAAAGGACATTTCTTGTCAGACAAACTACTGTTAGTACATAAGCCGCAGAAAAAGGTGTTATTGTTTCAGGACAAAATCTGTTAAACTATAAGTATCATTTTAAAATTGTTTTGGAAATAAACAATACAACAGTCTCATTATAACACTATTTTGGAATAAACATCATAATAGTCATCTGGTTTTGACTCAAATAAGAATGAATAAATACATTTATTAAGCATTTAATGGCTCACTATTTGGCAGGTGTTTCATCAGAGTCACTCTTCTTATTCATGCAGTTTTAACTGCCTATCAATGATTTCTAATGCATTTGTAAATGAGTCACGATTCATTAATGAACACCTTCATAAATGCTTTACAAAGGCAAACTTAATGTAAAGTGTTAGTGAAACGTTGTCAGTTGAACATAATCACCTGACACAATAAGTGCTTACCTGACACACGTCTGCATGCTAGGGAGGCTGCGTCTGTTACAGAGGAGGCTCCCGCATCACCTCTCTCCAGCCACCAGAGGGAGACTCCTTTCAAATACGAATTCTTGTTTAAAAACTACATTTCTCATTGGGTCACATTCCTGGGGCTGATCATGCCCCGTCAGCACACCTGTTCTCCATCTTGTCAATTATACCCTCTATATAAACTGCAGTCATCCATGGACCGTGCCTCGACCTCTTGCCTGTTCCACGATTCTGATTGTCTGCTGCCTGCCTCGACCCTTTGCCTGTTTTACGTTTCTGATGATGTAGCAGCTGTGATGTGCAGCCTATCTAGGACACAGCCTTCCATTTATGAAGGACCCAGCAGAATTGGGGGGGGGGGGNTGTCGCCCTCAATCCGTTTGGAAACATGCAATTAAGCAACATGCAATTCTTGTAAAATGAATGTATATGTCTGCACATGCCATTAGGTATGTTTGACTTAACATTTTGTTTAAAACATTTGTCAGATTTTGTTTTGTGTTCATTCCATGAAATAAAAAAGCTTAAAGGCGAAAGGTCTGTATTCCACACTGTAGAGATAAAGGCTGTCCTCAGCCATACACAACATAAGGACAATATTAAAATCCAGTCCCATACATGGAAACTTGGAACTCCATCAACCCATATCATGTTTCACACACAAAAGGCAATACCTGGCATACATGTCATCAAGCTACACTTGTACTTGCTATACTGTACAATATACTTTTCAAAGATGGACCACATAAGAAACAACTTGTATAACCAAACCATGCAGGAAGAACAAATCCCAGGTAGTGTGTTAACCATTCACATAAGCTTGAATCGCCATCTTGGATTTCTTGAGGCCTTGAGTTTATAATAGTAGGTTTCTTTGTAAGCTTTATTCTGTGCTAAGGAAGCAGTTACTTGGCCTCAGAATGACACAAAGCTCATGAGATTTCAGCAGAAGATTCACAAAGAACAAAAGGCGCAACATTCCAGGGGAAGTAACATGTGGAGGTGAGGTATGGACTGATTAGGCAGTACTACATATGAGAGAGGTCTCTGTGCAGGTCCTCCCTACTGGGACAGCACAACTGTCAACAGAGACTGGCAGCATTGTAGTCCCAGGAGAAAGACACAGGTTCACTAACAGGGAACCTGTATTGTGGAAAATACACATCTGAGATACAGAGTAGGAATCACTACATATTGGGCACGGTGCCTGACTGTGGGCATGCACACAAATACAGGGCCTGGCATTAGGCTCCTTCGCAGAGCCTGCTCACCGATGGGTGCTGGAGAAATCTCAACATAGGGTTCACCAATGGGAAACTGATGTGAAGGAACACAAACGCCAATGAGGTCTCACAGAGTGCTAACCAAATCCATCTACCCATTCCACAGCAGAATGGGTAACAGCAGAGGGGGCTCAATCTCCTGAAAAGAGAAAGAGCTGTGGCAGCAGCATTTAGATGGGCCTGCTCTCACAATGAGGCACAGCAATCATGCCCATTGGACAAAGTCAGGAAGTGACCACATCCAAAAAACATAGAGATGGAAAGACATCTTTAAAAAGATGCAGGTTTTTCATTGCTCTTTAAATGCCTCTATTTCTTAGTTTCATGTTCACCTGTGTCTTATTTAGATAGCCTTTTAGTTTACGTGTATTTACATTCCCTGTGTTCCTTAGTTTCTTTTTAATGGCTTTATCCACAAGGATATAATCAGTAAATTCCCAAATTCCCATTCCCACTCAACCCTGTGTAGCGTCTATCAGGATCAGTGCTGTCAACAACGCACCCATTAGAGATGGCATCACTCTGCAAACAACCACTTCAACTACATATTGGACTATTCCATCAAGAGGCCATCTCCTTCTACGTCATTGACCTTCTACGTCATTGAGGCATAATATTATCCTTGGCTACCCCTGGTTATCTGTTCACAACCCAATTTTTCCTGGCAGAGAGGTGAGCTTATCCATTGGTCCAAACTCTGCCCAGCCCATTGCATGCACTCCGCCATAGTCAAGCCCTGTCTAACAACAAGCATCTAAAGCCCAAACACCCCTCAAACTACTAAGATTCCCACCTGTAATGAAGAATTAAGTGAAGTTTTTAGTAAAATCAAACCACCCATAGAAAAAGCACAGAAAAAGAAAAAGCACAGACCTGTTATATAGGAAAGATGATCTTAAGTTACTTATGTCGTTATTCGACGAAAATAAAATTAACTTGACCTTCAAGGGGGGCGGGGGGTGCCGTTGAGGGGGCGGGGCGCCCCCCTAATATAATGGTAGGGGAAACACTGGCGTAACTGTCAAGTTCCGCTACCCCCTTCCACTGGTTCCTTCAGCACTAGAGCAACTATGTGAGGCCAGGGTCTACACTAAGCCCGACCTCAGAAGTGCGTATAATCTTATCAGGATTCAAGAAGGTGATGAATGGAAGACTGCTTTTCTCACCACAGGCGGACACTACGAATACCTAGTCATGCCATAAAAACTTGGAATACATCAAGAGTGCAAAACGTCTGAATCCCTGTCAAGCCCGTTGGTCATTATTTTTCACTCGATTCCAGTTCACAGTCACCTACAGACCTGGCAGCAAGAACAGTAAGGCTGATGATCTATCTAGACGATCCCTCAATAGATAATGTCCCACCTGAGTCCATTCTTTTGTCATCTGTCATCATTGCCCCAGTAACCTGGGATATCATGGAAGAGATCCAACGAGCCCACCAGCAAGAACCCCCACCAGCAAACTGTGCCATTAATAAACACTTTGTGCCTCAAGGTATACGTCTTCGAGTCATGCAATGGGTTCACACCTTCATAAGCTCAGGACATATAGGGATTTCACGCACCCTCCGCCTATTACAGAACTCCTTCTGGTGGCCCTCATTGTCCAAGCATGTAATAATCTATGTCAAGTCTTGCCAAATTTTGCGAACTACCCTCTGGTCTCCTCCAACCACTACCATTCCATCAACTTCCCTGGTCTCATTCATCCATAGATTTTGTCACAGACCTGCCACTCTCCAACGGTTTCACCACCATACTGGTAATCATTGACCGCTTTTCTAAATCCTGTTGTCTGATCCCTCTCAAGGGTCTCTCCACAGCCATGGAAACAGCTCAAGCCTTATTTCACCAGGTTTTCAGAGTCTACGGTTTACCTGAAGATATTGTGTCTGACAGAGGAACCCAAATTACCTCTCAGGTCTGGAGGGCATTCTGCAAACACCTGGATATTAATATAAGCCTGACATTAGCAACTTTGATGGAATACGTAAATGGAAAATGTAAATGGAAAATGTAAATACCCCCCAGCTTAGTCCAGTGAGAAGCATTTAAATTCTCTGTTTGAAAAGTCTAAAAAGAGTCCAGTTCGACTATAAGAAAGTCGTGATGGAAGAAATGATGCCTTTCAAAGCTTTTAAACCATTTTAAACCATTCAAAGCAATTAAACCATTAACCAATTGCTTCGCAAAATGATTAACTGCTTACAAGCGTTCGTAAAAAGATGTTTTTTTCTTTTAAACAGTCTCGGGGTTATAGCCCCATCAACAATCAATCATGTCCCAATCAGCCTGTAAGGAATGAACCACCAACAGCAACTGAGACAATCATGGAAAGCTGCGAGACGAGAACAACAAGCAATTCCACATTTGTAAGTACGACTTGTGCTACACTTGAATCTGAATTCTAGACAATTTTTTTATGTTTGTTCGTCCATACATTCTTCTTTTCACAGGATATACGAGAAATACTCTGCAGGATCAGCATTAATAACATCCTTAGAAAGGAGCGACGTCAGATGGTGCGGTTGTTGGTTTCTCATTTGATGGAGAGATTTGGGGAAGTGAGTAAAAGTATTAAAGTATAATCACTTGACAAATTCACCTAAATAAATAAAACTACACAAACAAGGTCTATATGAATGTTCATATGTTTGTTTCTTTGCAAAGCCCAACAGCAGAGATCAAAAAGGAAATGGCTCTGGAACTTACTTGCCAGTTTCCTTGTCTGAAAAATAGTGAGGGACATGGATATGTAAGTTGTGCTGACACATTGTGATTAAAAGATAATCACAAACTGGCAATGAGAACCAGTCCCTACTTGGTTATGACTGAATTTTAAATAGTCTTTTATATTTTTGCAGGAGGCATGGTATACACCTGGTCGTTATCTTCACCCTACAACTGGAATTTAGAAAAAAGACTGCGCAATGTGAGGAAACGCCCTGGAGCCCCACACAGCCAGAGACAGTACAGGCAGCCACAGTCATCTCAGAATTCCTCTTCTCGACCAAGTTTTTCACTGCCAGGTTAGAGCTTGGGATGCGTCATGACCGATATATATCCTAAGAGTATTCCAACTATAAACATTGTGAATGTCTTTGTTTTCTTTGTACTCTACGTGTCTATCTTCATTTTTTCCTTATTTGAATGTTTAACTTTAACAGAGTCTGAGTTGTCTTTATGATTGAGTGGCTAAAGAACAACAGAAGCCCTCACAGTCAAGTTGTGGAGTTCATGAAACGTACAGCACCTCATCGGGCTGCATGGATTCGATTTTCTGAAACAAAAACTATTAAGGAAATCAACAGCGAATATCCTAGACTTCGTGACTTTCCTGGAATGGTGAGTATAATGATGTGCAGTATACAGAATTTTTTGAAGGGTTGTCTTAGCCTGTAGCAGAAACATTCTACATTCTACATTCTACATTCATTTAACTCAAATGCTTCAGCTTATTCATTCTTTTGGTGCAATCTACCATATATTAATAATGACTTAATGTTTTGCTTAGATATCGCCTTCAAGAATTCTGGGCTCCTGTCATCACTGACCGGATTTTACTCTTTGCAAAGAAAGCACCCAAGGCTTCAGAACTGGCAATATATAGGACATAGGTCATATTTGATTTCATACAGGCTTCCGATGCTTTGTTTGTAAACTGGTTTAGTCTGTCTCTTAGTACATATGATAGTAGATCCCCACAAAGATTGTAAAAATAAAAACTGTAAGCTTAGTGTTCGTGCAGAAATTGCCTTTACAAAACCCTTCGTGCCATCCTGCTGTAACCCACTCAAATAATTGAGTCAATACTACTGTCAATATTTCTGGTGGTTGAGAAAATAATTGTTTCTTTATTCACTTTCATATGTGTTGTTTTTTTTCTCGCTTGATGTATAGTAAGTTCAGGCATATAAAATAAATGTACAAATGAATTTTTTGTTATTTCTCATACAAGTATTTGCATTTTTCCTTATTTGGTTCTTTTTTTATTGTTGCTATGTTTCCAGTTAAGTTACCATTTTCTTTCATGTCATTGAATGTTAGGGGCATTTAAAATAATGTAAAAAAAAAAAGCAATGTTCTTATTTTGTAAAAGTAATCTTATTTTGCTTTTTGGTCTAGTCAGTGGGGAGATAAGATATTACTTAGCCATGGTTTCTCCCACTCAGCAGGCACTGCAATAAATTAGATCATACATTTGATAAAAAACAATGTTAAAACAGCATATTTAACATTTCCTATTCTCCCCAAGGTAAAATACAATTTAAAATATTAAACGAGATATATCCCTTCAATTTCTACATACAAAATTTAATTTTGAAAATGAGCCTTGTTATTTATGCAAACATTTAGTTGAAGATACAGAACATATTTTTTACATGTAGTCAGTACACTCAGTCTTTTTGGACAGCATTGCAGAACTGGATGGCAGGCGTGTAGCTATGGGTGGGCCTGGC